>OMNZ01025520.1:0-15541 GCA_900303255.1 Lesueurigobius sanzi | reverse complement strand
CCACAATATCTATCACAACTTCTGCAATGCTCAGAACTGGGAGGTATGTACAGTGTATTCAGGAAGTATTCTTACTCCCTATGTACAGTATATGTTATTATGTGGAAGTCTGACACTGGAAAATGTTCAAATTGTATTTATTTAAAAACATGTAGTTAAAGGCACTATACCTGATTTTTTAACTATGAACAATCAAAGCAGGAGCAAGTAAATTAAATTGATAGTTGTGGTCCAAACACATTCCTTACTTTCCTAACGCATTTCTTAAATCCTGTTTCTTCATAGAGATGAGTTTATAAGGAAATTTCACAACTTGTGAGGTCACTTTTTAGGATCACCGTCACCCAAATTTGGTAAAAGTAGCCTGCAAACTCATGAAATTGATTAAAATGCTTTATATTTAGATGCCCAGTATAATTTCCACAAATATCCAAGTTTACAATTTACTAAAGGAGGACAAAACAAATTCCATTCCTCTTCCAGTTAAAAATCAGGTATAGTGCCTTTAAGCTTATAGAAGATTCGCCAACTATGTGTGGTTAGTGGGGCCAGGACTTCCCTGTAAAAAACAAAACTGAATATCCTTTGGAGTTTTTTGGTTTAATAAACAAAAGTTGAGTCAGAAACTATCCATATGATTTCAGTATCACACTGTAATATAGTAACATAATTTAAACAAATCTGAAAACTCTCTGAAAGCACTATAAATGGTTGCAAAAATAATACAAAACAGGAGCGTTGCGCAGGTTCCCACTGTAAAAGGAGGTGCCGCCACCTTCTGACCTGTTTGCCCCGAGGAAGGCCATGCTGGGCCGAAACGTGTTGGTGCGTAATTTCATCTAATAGCCTTGCCACAATAAAGGCTATTAAAGTTTTGTCTATAAGAGTAGTGTGCCTTGGGCTTTTTTGTCTTTGGGAACAGCTACTCTGAAGTCTGCTTCACTTTTCAGACCCAGAAAAACTCAACACATTTGTGCACCAGAAATTGCATTTGACACACAGTTCAGCCTTGTAATTAAATGTTTAATGTAGGATTTTCTCTGTTGTAGGTGTTTGATGATTCTAAAACCGCTCTGGAGTCTTGTGCTTCTCTCGGGCTGAAGATGGGTGTAATATCAAACTTTGACAAGCGCCTGGAAACCATTTTGAAGTCATGTGATCTGTTATCACACTTCAATTTTTTGATCACCTCAGAGGACGCAAAGGTAGCCAAGCCCAGTTCCCTCATCTTTGAACAGGCTTTGCAGAAGTGTGGCGTGTCTGCTGCAGAAGTAGCTCATGTCGGGGACCATTATATCAAAGACTATCTTGCTTCTCGTTCTGTTGGCATTTATGGGTTTCTTTTAGACAGAGACAACAAATATGAGCAGTCTGACATAATTCCTAAAGAGCACTGTCTTAATTCTTTAGATGAGCTGCCATTACGACTTCAGCAGCTCCTAAACTGAGGATTCATATTTGACATTTATTTATTTTTAAGAGGAGTAGCCCTTTGAGATAAATTAATCTCGTCTTCAAGGGGGTCCTCTATAATGAACAGGTTGTGTTAACAAAATGAGCTGTCCTAGAAATATCTGTTAAAGACCTTATTATTGAGGTCTAGACAGAGGCACTTTCAGGTCACAGAGAGGAAATGAATAAGAAACTCTGCCATCTAGTGGATACAGACAGTAATGGAGAGTGTCCAAACCACTTTGACCAAGTCCCCCATATTTACAAATATAAGGTAGGAATGAAACGGGGACAAACAATTTCAATTATTGAAATAGTTGTCAAGTATTTTAGCTATCGATTAATCGTTTCTGGTACACACAGACTCAGAGACAGCAAGAATTATGTTGAAATATTGTATTTTTGATTGAAAAACGATTTTGTCTGTAAAGTTAGTCGGATTTTTTGTAAATATCTGACTGGGTTTCCAGGTACTATGGCAAAACCAGTGGGGAACTAAATATAAGAGCATCCTACAGACATTACCTTTAAGTTTACTCTATCAACATGTCCTCAAACGGTGTCACTTTAGCTTCATGTGGCAAAAAGTTTATAAAAAATGCAATTTCCACAAATCTTTTGCAGCCAAATGATGAATTGATTAATCATAAAATAATCAGCCCATTACCAAATACCAAATTACCCAATTAGCAAAATAATCGTTAGTTGCAGCCCTATGTCACAGACATAGTGACATCTTTGAGCTCGAAGGAAGTGAAATGTTGAAGCTTCCTTTGAAAAAGTCAGTAAAGCACGGTCCACAGCCATTTTTTCTTTTTTTTTTGGCCAAATCTGCAGGTGACCCAAAGACCAACAAAATTGGTTGCATTTGCCCCCAGGGCCTTAGATTGGCTACCTCTGAAATGAACATTTTTGGGATTTTTTAATTTATTTATTTAAATGGTATACGTTAAATTCTATTTGTAAGCCCAGTTAAGATGACAGTTGTTGTTTTTTTGTGGTCATGTAACTGCAATGGACTATTTTTATGAAACATTGTAGCCTGCTTTTGCTTTAAAAAAATAAAAATAAAAGACTGAATTGGTATTTAATTAAAATAAATAAAGAAATATTATTGAAAGTAATCTGGTCTTTTTACCAGGATTAGGCTGGACAGAGTCCAGAGCCAGTTTAAAGTGGTTTGAGTGTTTAGCACTAAACACAGGGCACAGTCACTTAACCTTAATACCTGCCTAAAGACCGCTTAAACCATCTGGACCAAAGAAGATCATAGTAACACCATTCGCAGGCCACAGGAGTCGGAAAAGAAATCAAAGCATGTATTCAAGGTCCAGCATTTTAAATATAAACCCAGACATTTTAGCACTTCTATACTAACCAATATAAACATGTCTTAAATTATTTGCCGTCGAGAGTTTTGTTGTTCCAAATGTTTATTATTTGTTAAAGGCTTATGTGTATCTTCAGGGAAACATCCTTGAGAGCTGCTTAAATCAAAGCTGGTTTAGAAGCTCTGCCAGACGGCTCTAAAGGACTGCGCAGAAATCCAATTGCAGACATAATGGGATTAAAATTCAGCTCCTCATGTGAAGAGTGAAAGGACTAGGTGTCAAACTCTGTTAAATGACCAAAGAGCAAGTGTAGCTCACTTGAGTGGAATGAACTGATACTTCTTCTGACAAACTACATTCAGGGCTCCAAAAAGAGACATACCACTGAGATCAAATGGAAAGCACAGAAATATTTCCTGCAGCCATAAACGCACTCAGGAGAGGCACGCTTTGTAATATGCCAAAGGATCCGTGGTTTGTGTCAGCATGTCTCTGTGGTGAAATATTCAACAGAAGACAGAAATAGAGGAGAAAGGATTGAAAAAAAAATGAGAGAATCATGGAGCTTCAGCTGTGAGAGTCACGAGATGCATCAAATCAGAACAGTTTAAAAGTATGAGCTACACAGAAATGCAGTTGCATGTTTAATTTAACATTGAAAACAGATATAGAATAATATAGACTTTTGATGAGACAAAATAAAAGTAAAATGTGAATCAAAAAGCCACATCTTGGTAAATAAATTGTCTTCATCACAATTAAAGTCATGTAAACAAAGGAAATATGGGCTCATAAATGCCACACATTTGAACAACAAAAAGTCCAATATGTCAGTTATTTTTGTATTCCTTTTCAGCAATTTATTAAACGTTGTTTAAATAGATGACTTGTTAAAAGTAGGCAATGCTTCAGGATAATATAATGATTTTACAAGTAAAATAAATTGTGCAAATGTACAAGTATTGTATATAAAATACAAGTGCAAACATGCTTAGGATGTGCTCCACCATGTGAGCCCTTCAGTGCTCAGGTTAAAAACATGGTAATGGGCACCTCTGGCGATGCACTGACAGAAGTAAAAGTGAATAACAATTAAACAGTGCAGTCTTTAAACTTGGACAACTGTACGATAACATTGTCACATTGTGAGTGTAGTTGTAGCATGCCAATGACATCATGAAGCATATTCAAGTATAGCTCAGGAATAAAAAATGAAAACTGACTAAATACATTTCATCCCCAGTAACAAAACTATAATCAACTTTTCCAATCAAACAATTTGTGTTTCCCAGTCTTGTTTATCCAGGGTATATTCTGCATACGACGATTCAATTCCTAATTTTGAACAGTGACGTGAGTTCCATAAAATCCAACAAAGTCTTGAAAACTAGTGGTGTGTCCCTTTACCTTAAATATGAAATTATTCTGTGCTTATCACATTGTGGAAAACAGTGTAGTCTTAAAAAAAAAAGAAATTAGGAATTAGAAGCTTTCAAGACCGCGAATCCTGGTTGTCCCTTTTCCTGAATAAAACTTGTTCCGAGTTCATCATCCACAAAGATGCTTTATCAGCTCCGTATGAGATGATGAAGATGTTGATGCAGCTGTGACACCTCCTCCTTCTGGGTGGCAATGTTCTGGTCCTCACAACTGCAGGTAGTACTTCCACAGAGGTGTAGAAACACAAAAATCCTATTCTGTGGGAACTGGTCAGTGGTGGTCATCAGAGATTTTATCCAACTTGAGATGTCAATTAGTAGGATCTCTTAATCAGAGTTTACAGATAGTACTTGAAGGCTTGAAGTTTTGTGGACCCAAAGCACATGGAAAGTCAAACACAAATTGTAGTCATCGCAAGACCAAGTAAAGCGTCTTCACTGCATCTTCTCAAACCACTAAAACAATACAAAGTATGCGTTAGATCAGCAGAACCACCACATTAGTTTAAAAATCTAACTGATGTTTCTATGTGTTCGATGTGTTATCTGTTTATAAATCATCTTATTCATTACAAAGTTAATGATTTCTAAACAAGCTCAAATGTATGAAGGTGAGTACATTAAAATGATTAATAATGCAGTGGGGGGAATCTGTCATACCACTTTCTGATGGCCAGTAGGACGCACTACTGTTCTTCTCAGAGGCATCGCGATGAGCATATCTCCTCCTGCGGCACAGCTGTCTCCACCAGCAGCTAAACGAGGAACAAGTAAACCAAACACTTAATATCTTTCTATGGGAGTAATTCTACAGAAGTCCTGATACTTACTGTAAAAGTGCAACCAGCACTGCTATGAGGACGCAGCTGATAACACAGAACACTAGCAATGTGGCAAAAGTGTTTTGAGTGTGATTGGTGGCTACTACTGCCAACAGGTCTGCATGCTCACATCGTATACCAACAAAGCCTTGATGACATCTGTAATGCATAATAAAGTATTTTTGTAATTACATTTTTATATGCAACTCTCTTAAAGACTGATATCTTTCTGCATTACTTTTATTGAAACAGCCACAATGCTTTATTTCAAAACGGACTTCTTTGAACAATAAAAACAGCATTATATCGTCTACCAGATTCAAAATTGTTGTTTGGAAGATATGCAAATTTACAATATTGTGTATTCATGTATAAGTTAAGAAAAGAACAAAAAGCTGCAAAAACTGCTGTTAAAAAATAAAATTTAAATATAGTGGATGTGCAATCTCTCAAAAAAGGTATAATAATTTTTTCCCACACTTTTGCAGTTTAGTCAAGACAATTATCTTTTTTTGACGACACAGCGATCTGAGTTCATACATTTACCTGCACATTTTTACAGATTTTTGATGGTTTGCAAAAATGTCGCTTGATTATCGTTTTCGAAAGTTCCCCAAAATATCGAGATATACATTTTTGTTAATATTGCCCACCCTTAGTTCATAATAAGACGTTTCAGAATCAGAATTATTTCTAGTCAAGCAGATGTTTGTTGATCAGCCCCTGCAACTCCCCTCTAAATTAGTGAGGATCAAGTTTTTATTCAGATGATTTTGAAGTGAATAATTTCTACATGCAATATTGCATTTTATAAAGATAATTGGCAGCAGTGGCTCAGGAGGAAGAGCTTTCGCCCACAGACCCAAAGGCCGACGGATAAGGCCCCGCCAGTGCATACTGTGGTGGCCTTGAGACTGTGTCAGTGCACACTGGTGTACTGACTTCATGTTATGTATTGTATGTTGAAAACTCAAGATTTATCATTTTATTTTTTAGTATCTCATCTTGCATTTTATACCTGTAAATGTGTACATATTCCCAGATATGTATATGCAGAGCACTTAAATTCTGATTCTTTATTCACGTTTTATTATTTTATTTTAAGATTACTATTTGAGCTACTGTGACAACGCCTTCTCCCTTGTGGATCAATAAAGTCTGTTTAAGTCTAAGTGAGTTTGCAGCAGTGAGTTCAGATAAGCACTTCCAAGTAGTGGTGGAAAAGCACTAGAAATTACACCTTGACAAAGCACGGTATTGTTCATAATAATAATAACAATAATAATAGGTAGGTGCTTACACACATGCAGGCGTCTCCTCCAAAATGAGAAATCGACATGTCCCATGGAAACAGAAGTGACGGTGAGAGTCTGGACAGTCGTCAAAGTGAGAGCGAACTGCAGCAGCCACAAACTCTGGGCACAAGAGGACACATTTCAATTTGATACGGGACCATAACTTACCCCTACAGCTTTTTCCATCATATAATGAATATCCACAGAGTATTTAAATGCCAGGTAATAGTCATTTTATGTAACTTCCTTTCCGTCTTTATACAATATGATAAAGGCATTTTATTGTAATTAAGATAATTACAAACACATTTTTAACATGTATTTAAGTAATTATGAGAGAAGTACAAATGATAAAGCTAAACATCTATACTTCTCTTCATGAGCTCCAAATCCTAAAGCTGACACCCACGCCATGCAGCACTGCTCTCTTCCCAGCCTTTTGTTATCTTTCTTATAGACTGATGTACACTGAAAAGACAAAAAGAAATGTCTGCTACCACTGTAACGCTTACGTCAAATATTCAACCAAATGTCTAACAAAAGTCATGTCCCAGGAGCCACATTTTAAAATAAACATATTTATTGTGTTTGGAGAATCTCAGTTTTCACCAGCGCAAACATTGTAAATTAAATTAACATTGTCAGACGGGGACGTTGGGGCTTACAGTCACACACATTCCAAACTTAGTTGCTCTAAACAGTGGTCAGTGTTATCCATATTGGCTTAAGTCAGACGGGTATTAAGCAGGAGATAGCGGTCTTGTCACACACCATTCCAACGGAAAATGTGCTTTTGGACTGCAGCCTACATGCATTGTCTTCTCCTTTCAGACTCTGTGAAAGCTCTCCCTTGTCCTGGGGCATCTGCCTACCAACCAAGCCATCTCTTTTTACTCTGCAATTTATCAAAGTAGGGTTTGAAAAAAAAAAAAACAGAATAGATCTCCTAAACTGCCTTTGGGACAGTAGTAGTACGATATTATGTGTTATCACTAAGGAAGACTAAGGAATGTCACACATTGGCATATACTGATATGGTAAAGCGCGGTGGGGAGGCTTTAGTGTAGAAAGTTTCTCCAAAACTTGGCCATCATGAAAGTGGATCATGCAACGCAACACAAATACCTACTTTTAATTGGAGAGATGCCCGGTGTGCTAGTTGCAATGGTTGTCATTTGGTTGTAAGGGCTTCCTGTTGACGAGCCATTTGCTGAAAAATATGTTAAAGCTGTGGAGTTGCTTTCAAAGGAGGAGTTGGCACCACGTAGCGTCGAATTGTTCTGCCCTGATCCAAATGTAAAGAGGGAACCTGTGAGAAGAATCACAAAGAAGTGTTACAATATATACTTTTGACCTAGAATAACAACAATAACCTGTAGTAATCCAAAGAGAACTGTAAACTCACCATTGAGTAGCAAAGATATACTAAAAGTACCTATAGAAATATAAAAAGGGGCATTATTGTATTGTGGTTTTATGAGACAAAGAGAGGTGTCGGGTAACCTACAGTTGGATCCTGAGGGGTATCCCAGCATTCACAGCTCTAAAACTACAGCGTATCATGCCTCCAATGCCATGTTCCATTCATTGGGAGAGCTTACCTAACATTAGTCAAAGGGACAGGGATGACTAAAGGGATGAGATACAAGTCCTATAAATAAATACAGCGGCTTTCGAGAAACAGAGCAACAAAGAATTGGACTAGACCCATGGATTTACCAAACAATATTTAGCTCAAGTTACATAAAAACACCATAAACAATAGAATGAATAATCTTTGTGTACAATGTTGGGAAAGCAGGGGTTTACTTAAAATCTTGAAAGCACTGTACCTGATTTTTTTTTTGTTTACAAACAATGAGAGAGGGAGCTCGGAAATGAAATTGTTAGTTGTGCCAATCATTCTTAACTTTTGTAACAAATCTCTCACATTCTCACAACTTTCAGACCTTTCATGGCTCGACTAGCTAAAAACACAGGTAGGCATAGGCTATAGGACCTTTAAGTAAAAATCAAAGACAATCTGGACAAATAATCATTCTTTTGCATACAGGATTTTAAAAAGTTACCATCAGAATAACATGAACAATTAATAATGACAGTTTTAAAATCAAAGAGCTATTGAGGACCTGCTATTTTGGTGTCCTAACAACTGGCAGTCTATCCAGTGCACAAATGCATGAAAGCAACTCCTCACAAATCATTACAAGCACAATCTTGAAGGCCAAATGAAACCCCAAAACAAAACAAAAAAAACTATTAAACTACATAAAGGTGAAATAGTTGGATTGAAACAGTTAAAGTCACTTTTAGGTAACATAGCTTACTTACCACTCATTAATAATATAGTGTCCCAGAAAATCTTTGCCATCATCATGATGAGGTGTGTACCAACGCAGCGAATCTTCAGTCATGCGCAGCCGTGTCTTTAGTAACCACGTTAGTCATTAGTGGCACAGGGGACTCCGGGGAATCGTCAGTGGGAAAATACATTTAATCCAGTGATCAAGCACGAGCTGATGAGATATCCACCTCAGCGCCACAGGAACGATGTTTACAAAAAGGTAGGCAAGGTAGCTAAATGCACGGCCAGGGCGTTTGTCTTGACTGGCGCTCAATTGAGGAAACCCGTGTAATCCTGTCAGAGGCTGGCCAATTACAGGCGCAGAGGGAGGGGGAGGAGGGTGTGTCTACTTATTATGGCCCTGGCACCACGGCGCTGGAGCTGGAAATGTAAGTGAATATTGAATAGCTTTACGCATCCTTTACTCTAGCTCACAACTTGAAAGTAATCTTTGTATGATGCTCTTATTCCTATATAAAACACGCACAATTTAACTTCCACTCCATCAGAGGACACAACAAGCATAAGTTTAGATAGTTATTTATTGATCTCACAATGGAGAAATCCACTTGTTACAACAGGATCACACAGGGGGTGCAAATAAAGTCAGGAAAATGTGCCATCAAGAAGAAGAAGAAGTTTGCAAACAAAATACTACAGTGAAAAATAAAAACTATAATAAAATAATAAAAATAAATGAGCTTTACCACAGTGGAAATTCTGTTCATTCCAAAGGTGCGGGGCTAATTGCTTTCTGATTGGATTATCTTGAGAACCAACACAAAAATGTAAACATAAACAAATTTTACGTCATGAAATTGTGAATAAATCCAAATTACAATGTCCAAATACATAAAGGTCCAATTCTTATCAATAAAACCAATCTTTATTTAGTTTATATATTATGTTTATTATGTTTATATAACATTTACAAAAAATGTGCACATCCTGTATATTCTGCACAGTAATTTGTCATTACTGTGGGTCTACCATATCAATAAAATCAGGTATTTTGTTTGAGCTTACAAATAAGACTAGGCATAATTCTGTCTGTCCAATATGGGCCCGACTTTCAAATTTTTGCTGAATACATAGCCAATAATCAGTCCACAGAAGAAACCACTCGTAAAAAGGACACAAAAGATTCAATTTCATGGTCCTTTTACTCAATCCATTTTAGGCCTATGTGGAACATGTATTTTAAAAAAGAGAGCAAAGTGGGTACAATTACAACACAAAAATGGAGCCTCGGTGGTTTGCTATTAGCGCCATCTGCTGGACAGATTAGCTTTTGGTCGGGTTCTTTCTCTGATAAGCTATTGATAGTACCGTCAGGCGGTTGCGCTTAACGCTTAAACGTTATAAATGTAGCTTGATCAAACGATGCGACAAACTTCGACAGCTGATAATTAGTGGTTTTAATTAATGACCAAGCCGCTGACGTCAAGGCGGTGTTACTCATTCATTCAGTCACTCGTTTGTGTAGGTTCTCACATTCAGTCACTCATTCGTCCAAAAAACAAACAGAAAAACCGTCAAAACAAAACAAAACAAAAAGTCACCCATTCGTCATTATTACACCTGCACATACAGGACAGGCACCATTAAAGCGCGTTCACGAGCGGACTGCGGTGCGTGTGAGGCCTCGTGCTGTACGCGCAGGTCCAGGCTCTAATTGGGAGCTGGGACCTGGTGGGCTGAACCTATGGCTGAACCTGTTGCGATCTGGACTCCTAGTAAAACTGTTCTTTCTAGGGCTTTGAGTTCATACAGCAGCAGTGTTCGCCAACATGTCAAACCCTGGATCACAAAAGGTATTTGCTATTCACTGGTTATTCATAATTGCATTTGAGTATTTTCATACTTGATGTGGACTAGTTTATGTAGCCTTGTCTATAACATCAGCATGTAATGAACAATCGAAAATCAACTGTGATTGGAAAAAAATGGGCAAAACAAAAGAAATATAAATAAATACCCACTACTGTCTTGCACTGCTGTTACTAGACTTACTTCAACGTCTGTTGCTAAATCTTTCTATAATAGCCTACTTATCTTTTCTAACATGGCATTCTAATATGCACTTTGTTTCTTGTATTTGACTTGTTTTGACTACTTACTAGCGAAAGTAGCCTATGTATAGAAAAAAATATTCTCAGCCTTCTTAATATACGCATTCATCGATTTATTATTGATCTAATAATAAACATGATGTATGTGGCATGTTATGGTAATGGAAGTGAAGTGAAAAAGAATTATAGAATAAAGTTTTGCTTTTTGACTCCCTCTTGTACCCTTTATTGTACTAAATAATGTACTGTACTTACTCACTATGTCTGTCCTACACAGACATAGTGAGACAGAGGACAGTATCATTGTCCATTTGAATAATTGATTATTGTAGGATGTGATTTCATCCACAGGGCAGTCCTTTGACTCTGGTCTTAATGGTGGCTTCAGCTGCCATTGGTGGGACACTGCAGTACGGATACAACCTGGCTATAATGAACGCACCCACTACTGTAAGTACAACTGCGTACTGAACAGAAAAAAAAATCATGCATGTGCCCAAGCAATACAGTGAGTTTACTGAGGATGTAAGGGTATTTCTGCAGAGTTATTTTAGAGTGTGTTAACCCAGGGACTTAACAGAAATGTAATGTTTAACTCTATTAGTTCATTCAGACCTTCATCAATGAGACGTTTCTGGAGCGATGGGACATCCAGTTGGAGGACTACCAAGTCACTTTAGTTTGGACGATCATTGTCTCCATCTTCTCTTTGGGGGGCTTAATTGGGGCCCTCATTGCGGGACCTATGACCATACGATTTGGAAGGTACAAACAATATTGCAGTACCTCATGTGTTTTTACTGGCAACACTTTCACTTAAAACAGGACTATACATTTACATTCTTTTACCAAATACATTTCCTTGAAAACTTTGTTTTGTTCTGAAGTCATTAAGTTTATGGAAATGAATGTTTTTGTTGTTTTTAGGAAAAAATGTCTACTGCTGAATAACATCTTTCTGATGAGTGGTGCACTTATAGCTGTGACGAGCAGAGCTTCCAGGTCCTTTGAGATGATCATCATTTCACGTGTGCTTGTGGGAATTAATGCTGGTAATGCTTCTTAAATTTAAAATAATTGTTTGAACAAACCAAAGGACAAGCCAATGTGCAAATCACTGTAGATTTGAAAGCACAAGACACATTAATTGTCCTTTTATGTGGTATTTCTTAAGCATTGTATCATAAGCAGGATTTGTGTGTGCGTAACAAAGTATTTTACTTTTTCCCTCTGACAGGAATCAGCATGAATGTTCAGCCAATGTATTTCGGAGAAAGTGCACCAAAACACCTGCGAGGTGCAATATCTTTATCATCAGCTGTTTTCACAGCATTTGGTGTGGTCCTGGGACAGGTGGTGGGACTGAGGTGCTTGATGATTAGTAATATTAATAAGGCATTTCTTCTTCGGCGCCTAATAAAAGTCTTTATTTCCAGGGAGATTTTGGGGTGCGAATCATGCTGGCATTACCTCTTGGGCAGTAATGCCTTGCCTGGCTTCATTCAGCTTCTTACACTGCCCTGGTTCCCAGAGAGCCCCAGATATCTGCTTATCGACAGGGAGGACAAAGAGGCCTGCTTGGACGGTAGAATGTGACATGATGATTATAAACTATTAATTAATGATATAGTAAGTACATAGACAATGTACTTTGTTCCTAACCACAGACACTCATTACCACTAATGTCTAACTACAATTTACTTGTAACTAGAGATTAGTTAGACTAATGTCTAACCATCTGTTAAAATTACAGATGGTTCTTCAATCAATACTCATTAAAATGCAGTAAATTATTTTTACTTTCACAATGGTTCAACATTTTGATGCACCTGTTTTCACTGAACAGCTCTGCGGCGGCTGCGTGGCTGTGAGGTGCAGAGCAGTGAGCTGGATGAGATTTTGGAGGAGCAGGCTGAGATCAAAGGCATGAAGCCCAGTCGACCCTGGGACCTGATCAGGGACCGAGCCGTCCGATGGCAGCTCTTCTCTATCATCGCGGTCAGCAGTGCCATGCAGCTCTGTGGAAATGACTCGGTATGAAACTAAGGATGTCTTTAGTCTAACGATTACTGTGAAAAGAAATTGTTCTTTAACATATAACATTATATTTTATTCTTTGGTAAAGTAACATAAAAGTAATGCACTTGTATAATTTATTATTATACATATAGATTGAACTTGTGTATACAGATATTCAAAGTAGGTTTTATCACATTTAAAATTCTAATGATCTGCAATTACTATCAACTGTTTAATCAATTATTTCTGATCACTCCATAAAAACAAATTGTAGAAGTTTTTCTAGGAAACAGCTTCACCTTAACCTCCTCATGTGTAATGCGGAGACTGAAGTTCAGCGACAGTATCACATATCCTTTTGTTTTGCACAAAGTACTGTGTGCTCCCGAAGTCATAATATGATATTTGAGAGGGTGCGCACTTTCCAGTTATACATCAATAATTAAGTATCCATTCTGAATAGTAATCTGCATACGGCTCCCTGTATTCAGGAAGGCTCTGTGGCTCACTTGGTAGAACACATACCCATTACGTGATTTCTGGACCTATGTATGTATGTTCTCTTTATCTCTCACTGTCTGTCTGTCCAATTAAAATCATAAGTAAACTTTACAACCCTATAACCAGCAAAAAACAACAATATATTCATTTACATTATAATGCAAACCATACATCTCTGTTGACACTAAAAACTGCTGTTTTACCATTGATAGACCTTATACTACTGTGTTTTTTTTTTACATTTTAAATAATGTTAAATAACATTTATGGTTTTGCACAAGATGTCATTCTGGGTGAATATTCAGAATTGGGTCAGGTTTCAAGGCTGACAGAGTATTATCAAAATTAGGCCAATGTGAGCTTATTAGGAGTTACACAACTAAAGTAACAGTTTTGTGTCTTTTCTGTTGCAGATTTACTTCTATGCTTCGTATGTTTTTAAAGAGGCTGGGATCTCTGCTGACAAAGTCCAGTATATCACAATAGGCACCGGCTCATGTGAATTCACAGCTTGTATTATGTGTGTAAGTACATCTGACGTATTACATAACATGCTACAACTGTTGTTATGGGCTTTGCATTCATCTTATTGCATCTAATGCGAATGTACAGCTAATGTTTATGTAAGAAAAACACATGGTGACATAATGCTCTTGGTTTGCATTTGACTGTGGGGAACTCTTTAGGGCTATGCACACTGCACACTAGGGCTGAACGATTTATCGCATTTGCGGTTATATCGCGATATTACACAACGCGATTTGCAAATCGCAGAGGTATGTGATTTTTAAAGAAAAAAACAAAAAAAAAGTAAATCTCTAGCCTAGGGCTGGGCAATTAATCGAATTTGAATCGAATCTAGATATTAAAAAAGGTCAATTACGATAACGAGGTGAGCTTTAATCATCAAGGCAACTAGCTCCATCTTCAGGAAATAAAACATACTGCAGTGCTCACTAGTAGCAATTACGAGTCTAGTCCAGTAGATGCGGTAAATGCTCATTTGTTTCCAGTTAACCTACATGTCTGCATAATCAATCCAGCTTCGTAAGTAGACGATTGCTGATGGTGAAAAAAATGACCTGCAGTTTCCCCCAAATATCAGAGCACTAAGCAACATGAGCATTTCTTTAGGATTTCTACTCCAATGGAAAAGGTAGGCCTGAGATGCTTTCCTAATAATTGTTAATAGTAAACTTAATCTGTGCTAGCACGCTAGCTAACGTAGCTGTTGCAATCTTGCTGTTTCTTCAAATACTTTCACTTTTGTGAAATCTCTGCACATGTGTTTTGTCTCTGGCCATGTGGGAGCTGCGTTGTTGTGTCTACTGTGTGAGAGGGCCTATTTCTGCTTCTTTAGTAGAAAGTTAGCAGTTAGTGCAGTTTAGAAGTGATGTAGCAATACAACAGGCCGTGCCCCGCAATCTGTATAATCACGGCCACTACTATAGTTAAGGCCGTATTTATTTATTTAATTTTATTTTTTTCTTATTTAGACAAAAATCTTTTTTTTTTTTCATAGGCCCAGCCCTACTCTAGCCCATTCCTGTCTGTAGTTATGACATTTTAAAGAAATTATTAAAATGCTCTGTCCAGCCACTAGGGGGCAGCCAAGATTGTTTTAAAAGGAAGAAATTCCACACCTGTCCAGCAGAGGGCACTGACACTATGTCTTATGGCCATACTGCCTTTGCTCTCTCCTAAAACAATAAATTATAAAAGCACAGATGGCAAGGACCAACTGAAAATATAATTTATTTTCTAAAATGCACCTGAATGCAAAAAAAAAAAATCACATCTGAATAAAAAAAATAATAAAACTGTAGGACTTTCAGACTCCCCCAGGTCAAAAGTGCAATATTTCTGCAGTCACTTTAAAGAACAACTAAACACCAAATCAACTTTTTTTTGCTGATTAAATGGGTGTCTAAGAGTGTTGCCTACATGTCTCCATAATTACTTTGACATTTTAGTGCACATTTGTAGAAATCTAACTTTTGTGCTTAAAACCGTCTGTGTGGCGCCCTCTTGAGCGTAAAATTATATGGGATTTGACTTTTAGAGTCTGTCACCTTATTGGTTCAACCTGCGATGTGACGCGTTAGCAGCTCTGCCGCTGTGGGGAATCTAAACCCATCCATTATAATACATCCATGATCTAAACGGGTCAGCCTCGCTCCGTGCCCCCGCAGAAGCCTACAGGCACGCCCCTTTCACAGCAGTTTTTGAATGTGGTGAATGGGCGGAGTAAACTTTGGAACAAGGG
>OMNZ01025519.1:3341-25005 GCA_900303255.1 Lesueurigobius sanzi | reverse complement strand
AAGATAAGATAGTTTTTATTGATCTCACAATTGTCACAACAGCTCTTAGGGCAGTATCACACAGGGGGGTGCACAAAGTCAGGAAAAGTGTCATCAGAGAAGCAAAACAACAGGTAATAGTAATAATAGTAATAATAATAAAATAAAGAATACAGATAGTAATGTATTAAACTAATGGTGCCCATATAGAGGTGTATTAAACTAATGGGGCCCATAGAGAGGTGCATTAAACTAACAGTGCCCTTATAGAGGTGCATTAAACTAATGGTGCCCATATAGAGGTGTATTAAACTAACGGTGCCCATAGAGAGGTGTATTAAATTAATGGTGCCCTTATAGAGGTGTATTAAACTAATGGTGCCCATATAGAGGTGTATTAAACTAACGGTGCCCATATAGAGGTGTATTAAACTAATGGTGCCCTTATAGAGGTGTATTAAACTAATGGTGCCCTTATAGAGGTGCATTAAACTAATGGTGCCCTTATAGAGGTGTATTAAACTAATGGTGCCCTTATTGAGGTGTATTAAACTAATGGTGCCCTTATAGAGGTGTATTAAACTAATGGTGCCCATATAGAGGTGTATTAAACTAATGGTGCCCATATAGAGGTGTATTAAACTAATGGTGCCCATATAGAGGTGTATTAAACTAATGGTGCCCATATAGAGGTGTATTAAACTAATGGTGCCCATATATAGAAAAAAGAAAATTACAATAGTTAAGATACCTTATCAACTGCCTTTGTAATAAATGTTTTAAATTATAAAGAGACTTCATGGACACGCTGTAGATATAATCACTTTGAAATCGTATTAATTAAAAGCAGAGTGCAGATAAAATACTTGCTGTTGTCATAAGCACAGCTTAATAGAACCGCGGTCAATCATTTATTTCTGCAAACCTCATTGAACACATTCTTCTTAAAAACAATCCGTGCAAAGCGTTCCCAAAACACAGGGGAAGTTACTGTGGCTCGTATCACATTTCATGAAAGTAATATCTGTTTTAAGTGGTCATGTCATCAGAGCAAATTTCCTAAAATGAAGAACATTTCACAGTAACAACAACTAAACACAGCTTTTTGTGGAGCAGTTTTTGAACCAAAATAACGTTGTGTTTTTGGCTGTTTGGCTGAAGTTTCCTCTAACAAAGGACACATGAATTGATTTGGCCTCTATGAAAATAATGAGGCCAGCCTTTAAGTGTGTGATTAAAACCATGAGTGACTTGGAGAGGTGCGTCCTTGGCCTGTGTTCGATCTGGCTTTGTCCATAAATCAGATGGTGCACCTGCTCACTCTCCTCTGTGAGGCAGGATCAGTGGGCTGCCCGGCTTGATGTCCCTTTAGCGGTGATTAAAAGCTTTCTGAAATACCCCTCAGCACCGCGGGCCAAGTCTGTAGTCCCAAAGCAGACACTTCATGTGTTTGGCCACATAAAGAGACGGCAGGACCTTTCAAACCTGGAGGAGGCAGTGTTTTGAGGGTGATGTTTTAGCTTCCCTTTATGGGTTTCTTTGGTAAAATGCAGGCTTATTGTCCATACACAAAACATGTTTTAATTAGTGACATTATGTTTATTCAAATTATTTAACCAGGAATTTCAGAGAAGTATAATAAATAGTGTCAGTCTTCCAAGCATTCGTGAACAACAGGTTTCCATAATCTCTATTTTTAAAGGTTGCAGTGACAAGACACATTTGCACTTCAAAGGAAAAGCAAAACTTATTTCAGAAGCTAGGGCTGTCAATAATGATTGTTTAGTTAATCAATTAATCGGTTGGTGGAAAAAGATGCATGGGAAGTGTAATTTTTAAAATCTTTTTGCCACATGAAGCTAAAGTGACTCCGTTTGAGGACGTCTTGATAGAGTAAACTTAAAGCTAATGTCTATCTGATCTTTGTAAGTTTCACATGTCATTCCTCATTTGAAAGCTAAGAACCTCTAAAATCCAGTCTGGGATTGTGAAAGTGAGAGAGTCCTCTTACGGCTCTGGTTAGATTATGATCCAAGATTTGGAACAATCAGAGCTGAAATATTTGCAACAAAAAAAACTTGTGCCTTTAGAGACAACATAGTTTTTCCACAAAATATACAAAATTCTGATGTAATTCTTACTCTGTCGGAGTCTGTATATCCCAGAAGTGGTTAATTGATTATTAAAATCAAGGGGGTAGGCGCTCACAAGCTTTTGCTTCTGCCTACTCCTTTTGGGCATCATTTCTGCTCTGTATTTATTTATTTACAGTGTGTATTCTCGTTGGCTTTGCTTTCCACGCTGATCTGTACCGTTATGTCCAACTTTGTTAAACTCAGATGCTCAAATAAAAAGACGAAATGAAAAAAATGGATGAAAATAGTTGACAACTAGCCCAATCAATCAGTTTATTTTTGTACCGCCCAATATCACAACAGGAGTCATCTCAAATGACGACTTGTTGGATTGGAGTTTGAGTTTCTACACACGATTGCCTGAAACGATGGAAAAGTGTTTTTTAGGAGAAAATGATTTGTAAATTCAGACAATTAACTGGATTTCTGAACTGTAGGTAAATCTGACTGGAGCTGGGATTGGAGAGAGGCTGATATTCACATTACTCCCTGCATATGTGGCTCCACATCAAAAAATCACAAAGTAGTTTTGCCACGTCTCCTTCCTGATATCCCCCTAAAACATTAAAATACAAACACTAATCTATTATTCAAACTCTGTCACGCATCATTATATTTTCTGTATTTGCGTCTCCCCAGTCGCTCACCACAACATGTAAATACTTCTCACTCTAACCGTCTGCCGAGGTAATTCCACTTTAAATGCCTGTTTCATTAGGACGCCCATTGTCTGCCTGAATTGAGTTTGAGCACATAATGGAGGCTTGTGGAAATGCAAACATGTGCGCCATTGTTACGAGAAGATGCAGGCTGCTGCGTCAGTGCGGTGCTTATCCGAATAAAACCTCCATTGACTTTGCCAGGGAAAGGTGTAGTCACATTTTTTACTTTTGCTGCTAATAGTGTTCTCCAAACTCGTATCAATTAATAACTCATCTATTTATTGTATCTTAATGAGTGAAAGTGCTGTTAAGAATCACTTGAAAACATTTTAGATTAGAAAGACTGAGAATACAGAGATGTTTTGCATGTTTTTTGTCTCCTCATGGTCCATAATGCATCTGGCTGTGGTACCTGATTTTTCCCGTTTAGTGGAGTTTAAAGGGTTAGCTGCAGTCCTAAATCCTTTCCAGCTCTCGTATTTCTTCCCACACACCCCGACTCTTCGTGTGAAACGATATTATTTGTACGCGCAAACAGCTTTGGCAGAAAATGAAATGACAAAGACAAAAGGCACTGCCACAGGAATGAGATGAGCTGATTTGTGTGATGGACACTTCTATGACAATGTGCTATAATTAAGTGAAAACACCACTATATATATATTTTTGGTTTGTTTTTCTTATTTACAAATTGAAAATCACAAAACTTTCAATCCAGACAGATGCTTTCGGTATTGCTGTCTGATCTGCTTTTTTACAAGCAGTTCATAGGTGCAGGTTTACCACTAATTTAGTTGTTTAGTTGACAAACAAGTGGTTTTGTCTTGATCTGGTCCCTGTCATCTCTTTGCCCTCGGTGTGAGTGTAACCCCGGAGCAAATGAAAACCTCTTTCTTCCTCCGCAGCATGGATCAAGCCGTTGTGTTTTTGTGAAGAAACTGCCATGTCACATAAGCACTCGTCTTCACCACCGACTTAACCATTCCCCCTGAAGATGCTTCTGTCAGGAGATGATTGATTTTCCTCTCATTCTGAGGTTTAACTCGTCAGTGTTAGAAACGGCATACATTAATGCATGCGCTGAATCCCCATTGGACTTTTATCTGCAAACCTCTGCAGTGAGATATGGGAGACAAGAGCAGCGCACCAACCGGTATTGCTGTATTACAGACCGAGATGCGCCCCCTGCTGGTTAGAGAGAGAACACAAATCTCATCAGTAATGTTGTGGGATAATAGTATTGGGGAAATGTAATCTTATCAAACACGCAGGAATCCTAAAACAACCAGGTGGATCAAAATATGATCTGTCAAAGCCCAGGGTCATGATCAGGCCTGATGCAGCCTGGTTAGACTCAAATGTCTGCATTGCTTTGATTGATACTATTCTATTGCTATAGTTTATCAATTGGTTTTGGAACGTTACTTATTTATTTTAAATATATGGTTAGATGTAATAAAGTGAAGTGAATGAGCTGTTATCATGTTTTGTAGTTAACAGTAGAGCATGAGCATTTTCTTTTTATATGTCACAATTTTGTTTTTGCAAAATCCAAACCACAATTGTGAGTAACGGTTTATAATGGCTTTTTAACCTCTTAAGCCCGAGGCCTTGGTGACCAAACATTTGGTAGAGCTTAGGGATGATGGTGGAAATTAAATAATAATAAATTACGTTGTTTGACAATAAAATGAGGTTGCAATGGGTTGGCCTGAAAAAAAAAACACACACAAAAAGGCCTTTTTCCTCCCTGTGGTGTAGCAAATAAACAGAAATGGATGATTACACATCAGCGATCATGTTGCGATGTGCAACTTTGGAATATTTTGCTGCGTAAAACACGTACGTCAAAAGCGCAGAGCCATTTTTGGGGGCTATGGGGCTTAAGAGGTTAAATTCTAAAATATATGTATATTATAAATGCAGATTTGAAAAATCCATTTACACTGTCCATGTTCTTATAAAGCCTTTTTATTGACCGTGAAGTAGCAGGCGAGTTTGTTGTTTTCATACAGTATTGCCCCATGGAAGTTGTGAAATATTCTTATAAACCCAAATGAATAATTAAAAATGTACCCACTTAGAATATTTTCAAACAAAGAAATCAACATGTACTTGACTATAAATAGTCTTCATCTGTACTCTGTAGTTGAAGTGTAGGACGTTTCACTCTTTATCCAAAGAACTTTGTCAGCAAATGAACATAACTGACACACTTGTGGGTCTTTTAAGAAGAAACCAGTAGGAGGAAGTTCTTTGGATAAAGAGCGAAACGTCCTACACTTCAACTACAGAGTACAGATGAAGACTGAAGAATCTTTGCCTTTGACGGACAACTCCTGTACGACAGAGAACGTACACAGATGGATTGACTATAAATACATGGTTTATTAAGTTAGTAAAACAGAAAATTACTGAATAAAAATGAGTCAATCTTTATAAGCATATTATTTGTGCTTCTTTTTAGCCACAATGGTTCAAGTCAACCATTTGTAAATTTCACTAACATACTAATTCCCCCATATTTATACTTTTTAGGATGTGGTACAAACATTACAGATCAATAATGGTGTCATTTGTTAATGCTATTTGTTTAAAGTTTATATTAAAAATCCTGTCTTGCTTTTTTTTCTTTGAAGGAGGAAGATGGGAATGAACCAAACCCTGGTTGTAGACCTCCCCCTGGTGGCCACTTACAGAGCTACACCTCCCGTTACACAGACGTTTACGGAGGTCCTTTTGCGAGAGACGCTCACGAGGAGAACCCAGAGTCGATCCTGGACGACCACGTGCAGCGCGTCATGAGGACCCCCGGGTGCCAGTCTCCGGGGACGGGACGGCACTCGCCCAAATCCTGCTCCCCGGACGGCCTCCCCTCATCGGGCAAACAACACGTGGGGCTCCCCGGGTGCCCTGTGCAGGGCAAACATCCACAGAGGCACGCGGCGAAGCACTCTCACCACACGCATCACAGCTACGGCGGGAAGCTCCGGGATCAGCAGGAGGCCGAGGCAGCCGCCCGAGCGCACCTCCACTGGGGCTCAGACGGACATTATGGGTCCAAACCTCGCACCTATGCAGACAGTACGGGTTTCAGCACGAACCAGGAGCACACCGGCTACAGGTGCGGGTCAAACAGCTCACGACACTTACACTGCAAACAGAGATCTAGAAATGAGTGAATTTGACCATGATTTGAGTAACTATGTTTAAGAAATCCACCAATGGGGAACATTATTACACTTGAATTAAGGTAAAATATCAAATTGCCCTCAAAATTAGATCTTAGATGTATCTAAATCTTCAAAATCCCCAAAAAAGATTATTGTTGATGTCTAATTCTTAATATTTCTTAAACCATGGTAAACAATTATTCAATTCACACAACACAACTAGACCCAACAAAGATAATGTTGTCTTTTTAATTTGAGCTAAATTCAATATATCACAGGGGTCGCCAGCCTTTTTTACCGTGCAAGCTACTTTTGCATAACAAAAATGGCAGCGAGCTACTTGCGTATACTTCCAAGAAACAAGCGTAACTAAGCCTCTAGGCCTAACAAGATGATCATTCAACTCAATAAAAGAAAATTACTGTCTCTGCTTTATACTTTGCTTTGTTTGGAGATATTTTGCTCAGAACAACAAAAATGCATCTAAAATGTGACTCATCAAGCGTATGTAGAAATGTAGAAAACCTTTGGCGAGCTCCTTGGAAAGTGCTGGCGTGCTGGTTGGAGATCCCTCATATAGCATTATCTGTTGCATTCATACCTAAAATAAAAGGAGATGAATGACAATCATTGCATTTATTTAGTACACAAACATGTTACTCAACTCCTAAGCTCAGAGACTAGGCTAATTTGCAATGTCCCAGGAGGGCTGTTCAAATATGCTTTAGCTTTCAGTAATATGTCCTACTAAAATATGTGTTGATTAAATAGGATTTGCTTAGAACTCAGTAAAGTCTTTAAAGTCTATCGTGATGTTGGATTATTCTAGTAAATGCCTATTGCTACGGCTTATATTTATTTCCTCCCTTCTGTAGCAGGGGAGGTCCATGTAAAAGAGGTTGTAAGAAAGGAGAGGAGGTGCGTGGGTTCGACATGCCCGGCGCCGGAGAGGACGTGGAGAAGAACCAGAAGATCTTGCTGTGGTTGATGGATGGACAGAAAGAGGTGGTTCGACACAAACGGAGCCCATACGGGTGAGTTTGGATACAGGGCTCTTAACTGGCATTTGCTCAAATTCAGTGGGTTTTACTTCAAAAAATATTTGATCGCTCAAATACCACATCCATACTAAGACGTTCAAAATTAAATAGATTTTTTTTTTTTATAAAAAAAAAAAATGTTTTTCCACTTGAAAATTATTACAAGAGGAAATTATTTTTTTTACCATGGGGGTCTCGAGTTGTTCGCATGTAAATTTTGGGGGTCGCAGAAGATTAGGAATCCCTATAATAGAGGACTACCATATTTTACGGACTATAAGTCACACTTTTTTCATAGTTTGGCTGGTCCTGCAATTTATACTCAGGTGCGACTTGTATATTCATTACTATGTTATGTTAACATATGAGACACATTTCAGTTTGTTGTTTATGCTTTGTGTAGCTGAATAACCATCATTGTGTTACGTTAGCATACCGTACACCATACACCTATTCAGCCTGTTGTTCTCTATTCTATTGTTATTATTAGAACTTGCCTTTCAAGATGAAATGTCTGTTCCTGGTCTCAGATTTTGTAAAATAAATTTCCCCCCAAAAAATGCGACTTATAGTCCAGTGCGACTTATATATGTTTTTTCTTCATTTTTTTTTTTTTTTTTGGGCTGGTGCGACTTATACTCCGGTGCGACTTATAGTCCGATAAATACGGTAAATGTTTAGTTAACTTTTTTCTTAAAGATGACAAAACAAAAATCTCTCTAGTCCACTGGTTCCCAGAGTGGGGTGGGGGGTGCCCTGGGGTTCCTCAGTGACACTGCATGGGGCTCCAAAGGTTGTCCACAAATCAATCACAAAAAAATAAGTTTATAATGCGATTTATATGAATTTGTTTATGCACAGTCTAGTTTAATGTATTGCCTGGTATTGTTTATGTAAAATTAACAGAAAACCATGACATTTGATTCATTCATTGATTCAGTTTCTTGTACATAGTGTGAATTCTTATCATCGGGGAGCGCCAAGAGATCCTTGGATATGTAGGGGGACCGCTCAAGTTTGGGAATGGCTCCTCTAGTCTAAATTAAGGCTGGAACTGCAGAGTCTCTGCACCACTTTAAGCAGCCTGCGTACCACCAGGGGCTCCTTTCAGAAAGAAAACTCTAAAGCAGAGGTCTCCAACACTGTTTATCTTTTGAGCTGTAGTACTTTTACATAATTAAACTGGCAGAAAGCAACTTAGACACGTATCTTAAGTAGAATTCTCCTAGGAGAGTTAGAAGCCAAGATGTCAAGCTTTCAAATTTGGGAAGCTTCTTGGAAAGGTTTGGGCTGCTGCTAGTTGGAGATCCCCAGCTGTAAATTATACCTATTATACTAGCGTTTATTAATCTATGCACGTTTCATGCTATGCTCTTAAAATGTATGGACCTAGATGGAAATATGGAATAGAACGTCTTCACTATTATCAGAAGATAATATTATTCTCTTCCATTTTCTTGCAGGAGCCTCTCTGGGTGCAAAAAGGCCACAGGACATGAAGGGCTACATCTGTGCTCGAAGGACCGCTCCAGCTCAGGACACCCGGCCCGAAACAACATCCAGCCGTCCCACCCATTCATCCAGGACCCCACCATGCCCCCCAACCCTGCCCCGAACCCCCTCACGCAGCTGGAGGAGGTGTGCCGGCGCCTGGAGGAGGAGAACATCAAGTCTGGAGTGGTGCAGCCCAAGCAGAGGTAAGATTAGACGCAGAGAAACTTTACGGATCCACTGGAGAAATCAGTTTTCTATGCAATCTTAAGAACTGTTACTGCGAGACATGGCATATCAGTTTTGCATTTCGAGATTTCTGTCTAGTTTTGTCCTTAAGCATCTTTGCTACAACGTCAAAATGGAAAAAAGACCAAAATCACCCTTTACGATGGTTTTTTTTTATGATGTTTTGCCGAGCCGCGCATCAGGAAGTGATTGATGCCTTTTTCCTCCGCCTCTCACTGCTTTTACCCACGTATCCATCCATACATTTTACATATTTGGTATCCACATGGTGCGCGTAAAGTCGACAACAAGACTCTCTATGTCATATATGATAATATCCTTTGTGAGAAAAGCCAGCAGAGAAAAGACATTTTCAGTTTTCTCTTGCAATGTGATCTCCACTTTAGAAGCACCTTCAGACTCCCAATTTTCCAGGACTCTTGTACAATATTCTGATTTGTTCAGAGGGATTTTTTCTGGCTTTATCAAAATAATGGATAAAGAATCAGAACAGAATTTATTGCCATTATCAATAAAGGTTTCACAGATTACGAATTTTCTTCATGTTGCACGAGTACACCGAAGAAAATTCCTTGTCTGTGAAACCTTCATTGAAGAAGAAGACGAAGAAGAAGAGCTTTATTTATTAAAAGGGACTTATTTTTTATATGAAAGCACAAACAGGTAGCGGCAAGTCAAATCTAATGCTTTTTTAGGCTATTTTAATGCCCAAAAACTTAATTTTTAATGCGAAAAACGGCACAAATCAATACATAGCTACTATTCATTTCCATATTCAATAGAAAATGTGACACAACGGACAACTTTTGGCCAGAAATACTGTATGATTTCTTCCAAAACTCCAGTTTAGACCCTAATTTTTGTATTTTTGTTAAACTTATGCTGTAAAATTAGTTTAACAATGTCTTTATTTTCCAAGAACTTTTGATTTTATGCCAGTTTCAATTCTACTTAATGTTTTTTAATAACATTTAAGGCCTTATTTTTGACACAATTCATTTAATGCTTGTTAATACCCTGTGGAAACCCTGATAAAATGACAGAAAACAAATTCTCACATATTTATATCAGTAATACACAGCAAAAGTTTCAAATAAATAATACTCAGTTAAGTTTTTCCCTATTCGCCTGCAGTGTCTCGCCGTAGTAAAAAAAGCAAGTATAAAGGTATTGGGATGTGAAATGTGGACTTTGGTCCAACTGTGATAACATTGCAGTCCCAGGTTTTGTTGTGACTGTATTGTGGTTGGCTCCTGCAGGTATGTGATGGAGGTGATCCAGAGGGGGCGCTCTGCAGTCCGGCCCACACAGTGTCCTCCCATGAACATGGTGCCAGCCGTTTCAGACAGCGAGCTTTCTGAGCCTGAGTATGTCCACTGCACACATGCATTCTGCAAAAATAACTCTATATGATCCACATTTCTTCTTTCCTAAACGTCTTATGTATTTCTTTTGTCATGTTTGTATCTACTCCATTACTAACACTTTTCACACACCGTTCAATCGACTCCACTGAAACACAAAGCAGTGGTTGAGTCAGAGTAGCTCCACTTTTAATATGTTTTCTGCCCACATTGTGTTGTGTTTTTTAATGTATAAAAACTACACAATTTCCAACTTTGAAATGAGGCTAAATTAAATGTCTCCGGAGGTATTTTGAGCAGGGAAATTGAAGCTTGTTTTTCACAGAGGGGAGTTGTTGAATATGGAGCTTGTCATTAGACCAGAGCTCAAGAGGTTTATGAAAGGCAGGTTATGTGTGCTTTACTCATGAATGATTGTTCCTTTGAAGACCTATAATGACCCCTGCTTTGGACGTCATTTTCTCATTAATCGTGCTTTCATTAACCTCTTGTAATTTTACAGAAGCTAACAAAGAAACACTTGATGCACATTTGTTAGTGACGCTCGCGTTACTGCTTGTACTGATTTGCTTTTCTAAAATGTATTCAAAGTTATTATGTACAGTGAGTCTTCAATCTGCCATCGCTGCTTTATTTGGCTTAGAATAGAAAAATCCATTATGTTTTCACATTTAAATAGGCTTCTTAAATTCCCAATCTTCAAAACAGCACCTTCACTTATTGTTATTTCCTACTTTTAAACAAGTAATAAAATTGCCTCCTTTGTCCCTCGTTTGATGTGAACAGACAGACTAATATTTGATGTGACTGTGTTGTTCTCCTCACAGGCACAAAGCCAACAAAAAGCAGCCGAGCGAAAAGATGACTGTTGCCTATTACTTGTGCGAAGAGCCGATCCCGTACACGACCAGCGTGGAGCGAGGGCGGGTGGCGACGCTGGGTCAGTTCAAGGAGCTGCTCACCAAGAAAGGAAACTACAGGTCAGCAGTGATCAGCTTTGGTTTGTGGCGTGCTCTTGGATTGTTTTTCTAACATGTTGCAAAGCAGATGGCTACGTTAAAGCAGTGGTTCCCATTTTTTTTTGCCTGGCGTACCCCTTGGGCCTTTCGTTTATTCCCCGGAGTACCCCCTGCCTCGATGGTTTTGTTGATCAGTTAGAAAGTGAATGACTAAAACTAACTAAATACACTGAAACTCTCACTCTTTACAGTTACATGTTGTTTTTTTACTATAATAATCAAAAATACAATTTGTTTTATCTTAATTTTTATCTGAAATCAATCCAAGTACCCCCTGCTAACCTCTTGCGTACCCCGAGAGGTCCCCGTACTCCTGGTTGGGAAACTGCAATACAGTATACATTTGGATTTCTATACTTGCAATACAGTACCGTTCAAAAGTTTTGAAGAATATTTACATTGTAGATTCTCACTGAAGGCATCAACTAATAATGAATACATGGAATTATGTAAGAGAAACTGGACACAAAGTGCTCAGGAATTCAGTACCATAATGTAGTTCTTTGGGGAAGGTGCTCTTTGGTGTTTGGGGAGCAAAAGCGAGAGACCAAGGCACTCCTCTCACATTGTAAATCTCTATTTACATTTTCTAAAAAGCCTTTATTGTGCTGGGCTAATGTATATAAAAATCTTTTAAAACATGTTGCTGGTTTCTTTCACGCGTTTCAAGAAGTGAGGACCAGCGACTCGTCTCCTCTTTTATAGAGGAGTGATTGGGAACTCAGAACATCTGGTTACCTGAGGGAGTGAGGACACACCCTCCCACTCAAGAGCGAAAACAAGGAAAGAAAAAGAAAACAAATAGAAAAATAAGAATAATAGATAGTAGATACAGAAAAGGACTAAAGTCAATTTCCTCATTTAATCCAGGGTGTACAGTCAAATCCAGATTATAGATACTGTATACCAAGTTTCCCTCTGTAGTAATAGTTTTCGACGATCCCCTCCTCTGCTATGCTTCTGGATGTGTTCCAAACCCCATGGAATTATGTTTTAAACAAAAATGGCATAAATAGATTCTTCAAAATAGCCGCTTTTTTCTTTGGTCACTGCTTTGCACACCTTTGACATTTCACGCTGTTGTCACCAGAAATGGTTTTCACTTCACAGAGCGTTGAAAACCATTTCAGGTCACTGCCTTATGAAGCTCATTGAGAAAATGCCAAGAATAAAGGCTGCCAATTTGTAAGAATTTAAAATATAAAACATATTTAGAGTTAGGTTAATGCTTTCAGTGAGAACCTTATAATGGAAACAGTGTTGATTATAAATAAAATCCAATACATAGTAAGTGTTTCCAATCTTTTGACTGGTACTGTATGTGTATGTGTTACTAAATAAGTAATGATAAAAAGTAGTAAAGACTTATTGTCGTATTGTCCTTAATATTGCTTTTACATTTTATAGTGTTTTACCTCAATATTAACCCTTTAGGCGCCAAACATATTTTAGGCATAGAAAACAACAGATGAACGTATCACCAATTCCTCGCACATCTTCAAGTTATACCTAAGCTTTCACCCACTTTATTTCTGGTATCCATTGTTGATGTGTTGTTTGCTCAGATCACACAAACAAAGTAACATTGGGCCAAATTTTGGCAACTTTGGCGCCTAAAGGGTAACTCATAACAGGGACAGAACAGTCTGTGTGTGACTGTCCTTTACCTCAAAATGTTACACTGTAATACAATGCACAGAGCAATTTACGACCCTATAGATAGTTTTTATGTGATATTCTGGGAGGTTGCGAGGAACTGACTCTATATATTTCAAGAGAGCTGAAATAATTTAAAATTCACAATCCTGGTGTCTAAAAACATATCTACTAATGCTACATAGTCTGCTCGGGAGGGACGGTCTGCTGCACAGTGATGTTGTTAAGGTTAGGTTTAAGCCGAGGTTTAGCTATATTTTCAGACAAACCAACTCATAGATGTGTCCAAAATTAGCCGACAATCTATAGCACTAACCTTTATGTAGCTATGGTTACTGCCCTGTCTGTACTTGCCTCCTTTGTTTTCATCCACAGCATGAACCTAATCAAGTAATGTTTTCTGGCAGGTATTACTTTAAGAAGGTCAGTGACGAGTTCGACTGCGGAGTGGTGTTTGAAGAGGTGCGAGAGGACGACGCCGTTTTGCCCATCTTTGAAGAGAAGATCATCGGGAAGGTGGAGAAGATTTATTCTAATGTAAGTTGATGAGAGGAGATTCTGCACGACGCCGAGGGTAAAGGAGGTGCCGAGACGAAGGACGCAGCAGGTGAAATACTGTATGTGAGCACTGCGGAAAAGACTGGACTTTTTTTTCCTTTCAAGTGAAGTAGCATTGTACAGTTTAGTAGTCAATGAAAAGAGCTACATATTTTTATAAGAAGCGCCGCGCGGTGTTCTTTCTAAGGCAAGTACCACTTTGTATGTGAATTGTTACCAGATGTGTACAGCTTGTTTAAAGAAGTAAATTTTATATCTATTTAAGTATTTAAAATGCTTTTCATGGTTTCAAAGCAGGCCTGTTGCTCTGCTGAAGGTGATCTCTAGGGCTTTTATGTCGGTCTACTGTCCCATAAGCCCCATTGAATCAACTGTAGCTTTTTTGTTTCTTAAAAGATCACACACCACTCCTTATGTGACATTTAGTCAAACTTAACCACTTAGTTGCTTGGCTTTTAATGGCCCCGTTGTAAAGCTCTGTCCAGTGTAAAATGAAAGTATCTCTTCACACTACCTAAATCTGAATTAAACATAATTATTCCCTTAAGGATTATCCAAAAACACTGTGCTACTGTAGCTGCATCATTCCTCCTCAAATCACATGTTTTTACATATAACCACATGTGCCAATTCAGATATCTTGAATCATTTTGATGTAAATTCCCCCCCCCCCCCTTTTTCCCCTTTAGCCTCTCTAGTACAACCCTGAAAAAGCCCATTTAATGCTAATACTTGAAGTGAAGTGCGCTACTGCTTAGCTTCCACGTTTATCTACGAGATACAGAGGGCTATACTCTGAAATGTGACAATCCTGTTTACAGTACAATGTAAGATACTGAAGTGTCTGTCCTTAATGAGCACGGCTCGTTTGTCCAGATAAAATGTCCAGAATATTTTTAGTAGGTCGCGTTACACCAAAGAAATGAAAGAGGGTGTTCTTTTTTGTTTATACTAGTACTAATTTTGCAACCATTATGAATTATTGCAATGAGATGGAATTGTTTATTTGTGGGTCAAAATTAAAAGGACGAAACCTCAAGTCATTAAGGCCATATCCACACGAAGAAAAAACGCTTATAATTTCAAAAACGCTCTCTGTAAACATGGAGCCCGTTCAGTAAATGTGGGCATCCACATGGATCTACTCAGGTGTGGAGACGTTGCAGTGCAGCTGCCAGGCCTGTGTGTGGCGCTGTGACACCACTACAGGGCGCCTCCCAAAGCAGAACAACACTGTAGAGAGCACATGCGCAGTGCAGTAAACTTTTTCTAATGTAAACAGACCCATCATGGTGAAATTAAACTATTCTGTGGATTTTTTCATTTACAGAAGAAACAAAGAGGATTTATGTTTGAGATTTCACAGGACGAGAGCAGAAATACTGTCTGTGAATGGACTGTAGCTGTAGGACAAAAACACAGACAGAATGGAGGATATTTCCTTGGGGCTTTTCTCCGTGTGTCACCTGTGCGGCTTGCAGTGAAGCAGAGGAGTATCACGGTCAGAACAGCGCTGGATTGGGTTGATAAATCCATTATAAGGTCAATAGATTATGCAAAACATACACAACGCTGGCGCTGTGACGTCATCGTTTTAGGAAAGCTGCGGAGAGGCAGTAACAACAGAGCCGCGAAAATAGCGTTTTGAAATCTTTCCACTCTGGGACCTAGTTTCAAAGTTTATCATTTACACCCCCCCAAAACGCTGGCTTCATGTGGATGATACGTGGGTTTCATAGAATACTTTTGCGTCTAGGCCTGAGTTTGTCTTCGTGTGGATGGGGCCTACAACACTTTCTGAATACCATATCATTGCAATGTTTTCCACAGACTTCTCCTTATGCTATGGACGCACAGGTCCCCTTTTTTTTAGGTGTAAACATGTAAATTGTAGCTGCAATTTTATTATCAAGCAGTTCATTGATCAATATAGTATCATTTTCGATGTGTATTATGATTTAAGAAACCAAAAAATGTCCTTTTCTCATAACTATTTATTCTTCATCTTATTTTTAGACTATAGGGGGAGAAAATTAGTAGTGTATGGGGGGGCCACCATAGTCTCCTCTTTGGGCCGGTGTCCAAACTTCTTCCCTTAAGGGCCACATACAGGATCAATAAAATGTCTGAATCAGAGGGCCACTCGCAGCGCATACATATTTCATCATATCCTAAGAGGAAGAGAAATTTGACAACCCCCTTTGTTGAAAAACTTTGCTCTTTGTCAGCGGTTCTCAAACTGTGATACGTGTACTTCCTGGTGGCACTTTTTCATTTTCTTTTACGCTTTAGTAACGCATTTAGGTTGTCTGTGTTTTTCTAGTGTAGGCAACGTTTACACACATAATTTAGTCCAATATAGGTGTACTTGGACCATCCGTTGGCCCACTTTAGTCCTGGTTAGATCTTGATCTAGACCTGAGGGTTACTTGAGGCCTTTTCGGAAAACCGCTCCCTCCTCCCTTCCCCTTCACACCTCCACTAAATCCACTGTGAGAGCACCTTCAGACGATCCTTAGAGAGTTGGCCTTATTACTGCTTTCTTCTCCATTGACAACACTCTATATATCTGTATAATTGTTGAAATCCAAACATTCACGCTACTAAATGAAGGTGGAACTGAAGATGTTGCTGCGTGTCGCACCTGGAGCTCGCAATGGAGGAGCTTATCCCTCACTTATGCTTAGGGAGAGGGAGGAGGGAGCGGTTTCGGAAAAAGGCCCCTGGTGTCTTTTCTTTATTGAGGTCTTTTAATGTGAAAAGTTCGAAGCACTCCTGGTATTGATTTTTCTTTGGATACCATGTTCCTGTATCTGGTTGGTCCTTGTAATTTAAACAGTACCACGGATGGAATTGACTTTTTCTCCTACCACTGTAATGGTTATATTTTCATGTGTGGAATGAAATGCATTTTTATCTGTGAACATTGTCACATTTCGGTCGAAAGGCAGCATTCTGTGAGGGCCAGACAGCTCAGTTGTAAACACACAGCAGTTTGAGTATGTCCTGTGTTCCCTCGGCATATCCTCCAAGCACTATATTAGGTTCAGACAGAGTGCAAATGCATCAACGGCTCAAGGCTGCAATCTGGAACATCGTGGCTCGATAACTCCCTCTGCTAAACGCCTACTGACCTACGGACCTTGGCTATTTTTTACAACGAATTCCTGTTCCTGACTGAGCACCTTCTTAAGCTATATTTATTTGCAGCGTTTGTTGATTCAGTTTTATAGATTTAATATATTACATTTAATGTTCTTTTTAATAGAATATTTATGTTGAATTTTGTTTGTGTATTTAAGCTTGTCAAACTTGCCGTCTAAACTACTGAACCCATAGTTTAAAATTGAGATGGAGGGCAGATCGTGATTGCATAATATTGGCCTTGCCCCTGAATTCTTGGTTAATATATTAACAGCAAACTCCTGGGCCTATCCACGTGAAGCAAATGTTCGCCCAAAGGTGAAGGCCTTCTTTGTCAGCAGAAAAATAGACCCTTTCATTGTTTGTATACATTTGGGGCATAGCTGGAGGCGGGAAGCCAGATCCCTTGTCGCTATTTTCATGGCAACAATAAACAAATGTCTTGGAAATATCAGATAAAACCTTATTTTATCGTCTCAAATGTCATTCCTTTTCTTCTTGTAGCTTAAGCCACAACAGGACCACATTTTTAGTTGTAGTTTTACACTACATAGTCACTAGTTTTAGGTTAATCTTATTTCTCTTGCTCACTTCCTGCCTCCAGCTGATGTCACTGATGATGTACGCAGCGAAAACACTATCTCACACCACAAATCCGCTAAACGACCTGGGGATTCGGATTTGCTGACTTCCAGGTTTTATGTAAAATCAGATCAGATTATTGGATTACCTCATTTATCTGATTTCGTGTAACCGTAGCCCGTGTTAAACAGTGGTGGGATTGTTCACATCACAAACATGGGCAGGATTACCATTCGCCCTAAGACTGATATGGCAGCAGTGTCTAGCGAATCGCGAATGAATTTGTGAATTATCTGTTTGGATATTTCTTGCCAAAACAGTAAACCTAGCTGTCCACGCCTCTCGAGTGGTGAAAAATTAGAACTGACGCCATGGCACTTAACAATTATGTCTTTTAACTGGTCAAAAGTCCTCAAAAAGTAGTGTATTATAGGAAGAAAAGCCCCTCCTGCCCTCCATCTGAAATTTTAACATACAATTCTGGAGAGCGAAGTGAACCCAACCCTAATATGTTTGGCCTCATGTTCATTGTTTGTGAAAGCCCTCAGACGTTTTACAAGGTCAATGTTGTATATAAAACAAGAGTGCCTTTATTATTATTACGGTCATGACATTTGGGGACATTTTTAACAAAGTTTAGCCTTACATTGCATTTCTGTGTTGTTGTTTTTTTTTTTTTTTCTAAAGTGTTAAATGCTCTTCCGTGTTTTTGTTTTGTTTTTGTAAATATGTATAACTTGAAATGTCATCATCAACCAGCACATTCAAAAACTGGACCTGAATCAGCCGACAGACTAGCATGGCTACCAACAAAAGGTACTGGACAATAATAAAAACATGCAATAAACCAATCTTTGAGTTTTGACTAGTTATTTTTATGAATGCAGTGTTTACATCAGACTTGCAATGCTTCACTCTGGTCTGATGATGGCGCTGTTGCACAAGATGCTAGTACTAATACTGTAGTGACAACAAAACCTTTACTACTACTTTGCCCATCTGTGTATTCCCGAAGACTTTGACAATCCAAGTTGAAATCGAAATGCTTTCCCACTAAGACCAAAGAGGGCCACCATGTGAGACAATATAAACTTAATTAAAAATAAAACAATAAAAACTATAGCTACATGGCCAAAGAAGCAGGTGTAAAATATAGATTTCCCTAAAGCCGGGGTCTCAAAACTTTTTTACTCGGTAAGCTACTTTTATCCAACAAAAACGGTAGGGATGCTTCAAAATCAATTATGCGACTATTAACATTAGACACGATAAGAGAAAATTACTTGAGTTTTGTCCTCTGTACTATTTAACCAAATGTGTGCAGAACGTTCAGAACAAAAATAAAGTGAATCTAAAATGAGCTTAATCAAGTGTTTGTAGAAATGTAGAAAGCCTCTGGTGAGCTACTGAGATTGGGTTGAAGAGCTGGTTGGAGATCCCTGTCCTAAAGTAACCCTCCATATTTGTTCAGGGTATAGTTGGTCACAAGAGGATAAAATCTTTAGGTATACTTTAAACCGCACTGGTCTGACAAATGGTGAATCAGATATAAATAACAATCGTGTTCAAGCTGTTACTTGAGAGTTCAAAAGGTACGTTCACGTGACATCACGACATCCTAAAGATCCTATAGTTTAAAATCGAGGTGGAGGGCAGCTGAACAGTTTGTGCTTGTAACTATAGCTTTCAAAATACAGATTTCCAGTCTTAGTTTGTCGCTAATTTCTCTGTAATTCCTGGACCAATCCACATGAAACAAAAACCGTCACAAAGTTCAATGTCTTCTCTGTCAGCACATATGAACTGAGGTCAAATTATTTTCTCATAAAGGTGTCCAAAAGTGGAGACAGTTTTCAAAAACATGTGCATGATGTTGGCCAGTAGAAAGGACTTTCAGACATAAGGGAAAGGGAAAGGGAATGTTATTTTTATAGCGCTTTTCATATGACACAGTCACACCCAAAGCGCTTCACACATGAAAGGGAGGGGGCTCATAAGAATAATAGACTACGGTTTGTGACTGTCAAATAATGATCAGGGGAAACATTTGGGCATTTTCTTTATGGAAATTTCTTTCAAAAACTGTTTCTCTCCCATATAGTTGTATTGGTACCTGCTTCTATAACATGAACGTAACTTAGGGTGACCAGACATCCCAGTTTACCCAGGTCCCATGTTCCCATGCATTCCTCCAAAACCATTCATTTGTCCCTGTTTACACAGGATCTGTCCCAAGTGTCCCAGTTTTTATGATCCACAAAGTAACACACTGCTTGAAAATGTCTTTTGGCCATGCAAATGTCAATTACAAAGTAGAAACCAATAAAAATATCAAGTCTATCATGTCAATGCTGATTGATTGGTGCATGGTGTAAGACATTAACAAGCATATTTACCATTTAGGGTGGGGAAAAACCATCAAAAAATGTCTCCCTGGTTGCACCATGCAACCCGAGCAGTGTCCCAGTTTGGTGGTCAGAAAATCTGGTGACCCTAACGTAACCTATTGGAAAGAAGAAAAAATGTAATTACAGCCAACGCATGACCACAACATGAAGGCCACCCACTCCATAAGCTTTCCTCCCAGTGCTAAGTTACATATGCATGACATCACAGCGTCCTAAAGAGCCTATAGTTTAATATTGAGGTGGTGTTGCTGAGAATTCTCTATGTAACTGTCATAATGTGGATTTTCATGGCTGTTTAATATGGCTAATGTCTCTGTCTAACTGGGACAATCCACATGAAACAAAACAAAGTTCACAAAGGTCTACTGTGCCCGTGCAGTAAGGTCCAATTATGTTCTCATAAAGGTGTCCAAAAGTGATGACCATGTGCACGTTGGTCAGTAGAAAGGACTTAGTTGCAACCATAAGAAGATTATGATTTTAAATAATGATCAGGTTCAACATTTGTCAATATTATTTTTAGAGATTTATTTCAAAAACTGTCTCTCCCATAGAGAGATAGATATAGAACCTTGCCCTCCATCTGAGATTACAACATCGTCAAATTCTTGAGCGTGAACACAGCCCATTGAGAAAATTGCACACAAAAAAAAATCTGCTGCCCCTTTGAGATATCTTGCCAGCTCCATCTAACAACTTTGCGAGCGCCTTCTAAACGGTTTCATATCACGAAGTAAACAGCATTTTGTCGAACACTCACAGATCATCCGACAAAATTTCCTTTCAGCAATGTCAAAAGGATAATGAGTTACTACAAATGGTTTGAGAGCAATATATATGGGGGATAGCTATCAAAAAGCTGTGCACTTCAAGGAAACCGAGAGATCCCTGCAAGAAGGCTGTAATTGGATATTTTCGTCTGTTAACATGCTGTTCCAGTCCTCTCACTAAACGGTTCTGGGCTCGTGCAGGCAGAGTAAAGTCCTTCAGCTCCGTCCTGGCCTCAGTCAGCGCTGACAGAAATATCCACTGGCCTTGACTTGTTAGAAACTGACCCTGTCCCCTTCAAATGTCATCAAAGCCCAGATAAAGGCGTCTGTTGCGTAACGGCGCTCTCCTTTCTTCTGTTCAGGTGTGAGACGAAGACACAATCCACGGTGTGATCTATAGGAGGGGAAGCAGCACACACCATTTCTTATTCTGATTACATTTTTTCACCTTTGAAGATGTGATATGATAATGCCGTCCTCAGCACTGACACAACTCGTAGTATAGGGGAGACCGGGGATGATTGTAACAGCACCATTTTAACAAATCAGAATCTAGATGAGTATGATATGATCCTATCCTATCAATCTGTAGTCCTTTCCTCTCTGATCGTGCACAACATTTCAAGACTGTAAAGTTGAGGCAGCTTTTAGGCTTTTAAATTTGCTGCCAATGTCCCAAGATTTCCAAAATATTAAAATGCATTTTCTGCCCTCTTTTTTCATGCTAGTTTGCCAGTGGTGGAAGAAGTACTCAATATTCCTACTTAAGTAAAACCGCAGATACAGGAGCAAGAGTTTACTTAAACCACTGACTCAAAACCAGGTCTAAATCAGGTCTAAATCAGGTCTAAATCAGGTCTAAATCAGGTCTAAATCAGGTCTAAATCAGGTCTAAACGAGTAAACCATCAAACCAAGTCTAAACTGGGACTAAACCAGTTCATCGTACAGAGGTCCGTTTGAAAATAAAATACTTTTACTTTGTTTTAACCCAATTTTAAAAATGTAGTGGAGAAGAAAGTACAGATACAGGCTCTAAAATGTAGTGAAGTAAAAAGTATTCATCATACACTGCAAAATGTGATCTCTTGATGAGTTAAATTTGCTTGAATTCATAATATTTGACCTTATTCTGGGTAATTTTGACTTTCCAAGTGAAATTATCTATAAAGTGTTTTTTGCACAGAAATTAAGAAAAAAACAACTTCTTGCATTAAAAATTAGATAATAAATCTAAATTTACTTCCAATTATATGCTTTTTCTTATATTAAGTGCAACAATACTTGTTCTGTTGGCAGATAATTTCACTTGGCAAGTCGAAACTACCCAGAATGAGGCAAAATATTATGAATTCAAGCAAATTTAACTTACTTATACTTACTTATCAAAACATCACTTTTTGCAGTGTAAAATTTATTTGAGTATAGTAAAAGT
>OMNZ01025507.1:10419-20846 GCA_900303255.1 Lesueurigobius sanzi | reverse complement strand
TTCCTCTGGGTGCTCCGGTTTCCCCTACCACTAAAAACATGTACATTAGGATCCCCTCTGGGGCCAGGACTCCCCTGAAAAAGAGATTCTTAATCTCAGTGGGACTTTCCTGGTTAAATAAAGGTCAAATAAATAAATTCAATTTTGGCCTAATTTCTTGGTTGTTTTTCTGCTTCTATCATGATTATTTTATTGTTATGACTCGACTACAGCATTCAGATGATCAAAATAAAGAGTCCAAGCACTTGATGGACCAGGCGAAAGACCTATGGGATACAAAATATTCAGTGTGATTTGATATTTAATTTAACATACAGTGCAAATATAGAACGAATAACCTGTCAGAACGGTCGCTATTCGAGTTTTTCATCAACTCGTGCAGCCAGAGTAACTTTTCCAACTAACTTTCTCATGTTGTTTTGAGAAAAAGGATTCCTGCTGTGGCCACTTGATACGGCAGGACCGATTGGTGCAGGGAAGTGCATGAGGTGGATCATTGAGCATCTCTAAAAGATATAGCGCTTGTGAATAATAAATGATGTGTCCATAGCTGCTCTATGTAACGGAGTATGTCGCTGTAGTGAAAGTTGAGCTAGAAAGTAGAGAAGCGGCACCAGACGATGGGACCTAAAGACTGTAGGTGTCATTAAATGGGCTTTAGGACTCTTACGTGTGGGTTTAGGCTGGGTTTGTCGACGGCATTGATTTCCACTGAAAGGGTAACGTGTGTTGGTTTGTTTTGTTTTGACAGGTCCACTGCCGGAGCCTGTAGTCAATGGAGGGATTGAGGAGAAGGTAAGACACGCCACTTTGTTTTTGTGTGTGGGTGCAATGCATGTATAGTTAAGACCTCTTTGAACTCCACTATACCTCATTTTTTTCTCTAGTAGTGGAACGAAATAGTTATTAGGTTAGTTTTTGTGACTGTGACCCTGAAAGTTGTGAAACATACTCATGAACTCATCTCTCAAGAAAAGGTTGTGTTCACGTTGTAGAATTGTATTTCATTTGGAGCAGGTGCCAATACAGCTCTGTGGGAGAGTTTTTGGAATAACAAAATTGAGAAATGTTTCCCCTGATCATTATTTGAAAGGGAATGGATTCACAAGCCTGCCATATTATTCTTATGACTGAAAGACCTTTCCACTGGTGAAATTCACACAGGTTTTTTGATATTGTCACCACTTTTGGACATCTTTATGAGAAAATAATTAGACCTTAGTCCAACCAGTAGCTCGGGAGCTACCGATCGCTCGCCAGCCCTTTCCAAGTAGCTCGCCAATGACTTTTTACATTTTTACAGATGCATCTCCAAACATTTAGGGAGAATAGGCCAATACACTACAAAACTACAAATCAAGCATGGGTTTAAAAAGACTTGATTTCAGAATATTTACCTTGTTTTGAGCATAGATTAGATTTAATTACTTAAGTTATTTGGCCTATTTCAAGACATTTCTGTATGGTTTTAAGGAAATATTTGCTTAATATATGAAAAAAAACTGCCAATACGACAAGAAAATGTTGACTAAATCTTAACTAGTCAGAAAAAACTCAAATTTGAATTAATATTTTGAATTTGAGTCATTTTTGATCTACAAATGCTACTACAAAAGTAGCTCATGGGGTAGACACAGTTGGAGATCCCGGCCTTAGTTCATACTGTATGTGCTGACAGAGAAGACATTGAACTTGTGTGACAGCTTTGTTTCATGTGGATGGGCCTTGGAATTACAGAGAAATTAGCAATAAATCTGCATTTGGACAGTTTTCATACCAGCAGGTGCTTTCACTTTTAAACTATAGGCTCTTTAGAAAGTTGTGATGTCACGTGAACGCAACCTATTGGGATGTTAGAAATGTCTTCAGAGCTTGGATCACTAAAAACTATTTCATTTGGGCATTTTAATATATTCATGTATAAGGTTATATACTTAAAATTATTACTATTATTATTATTACCAGTAGATTTTAAGTTTTGGGAGATTTTTAATCATCATTAAGCTAGGATTTCTGTGATTATTTACATTATCTTTAAAAAAACATTACTAGAAAAGTGCATATAAAAGGCAGTGACAGTATTGATAAGAAGAGATACGTCCAGGACTGAGCACAAAAAGAAGCCACTGTTGTGCTGCTGGAATACAGTGGTTGAAAGACTTCCTCAGGCATGTGGCCAACATGCAAAGTGACCCCAGCTTCCCGTTACCCCGGGACTGTGTGCAATGTGTAAGGACGCTCTTCCTCGTATTGTTGTGCAACCGTAGGTTCAGGGGTAGGTCAATGTTTTCTTTAAATGAGAACAAAAAAAATACATTTAGGAGTGGCTGAAATCGTCATGAGTAGAGTCAATAGTTGGGGTTAAAAAAAAGAATAAAATCTAATAAAAATCAAAGTATAATGCAGAAAATGTATTTTTCTGTGTAGCAACTTGTACTAAACATTTTAGAAATAATAGGATTAGTTTTATAGCATAGACGTTTTTTAATCATGTCTGAAACATGTTCTGTTACACAGAACAGCAACTTTTAGTGAATGGCAGATGCCACACTGCCGTCCAGTGGTGCAGTAGGGCTTTACAAAAGTCTTTCAAGTCTAATGTGAGGACCAGTTTGATACATACAGTACATATCGTGAACTACGTTCAGTCTTTGAATCCAGCCACAAGAGGTCGGGAGCCTTTATTTAATACATTTTAATACATTACAAGTTAGGGGAACTTTTAACCTATTTACATGAAATCACAACATGTTATGGGACAGGTGTAACAACGGGAGGCAATCACTATCAAAATGCTGAGTATGGTTACAAAAATATAAACGGCTAATGTATGAAGGGTGGAAGTAACAAAAATGATTTGATAAAAGGCCATGTGAATTTAATAAAAACTGTAAAATGATTCATATTGATAAAAACAAGCATTTTGATAAAAGTTTTTCATCAATTCACAGATGGTTTCATCAAATCAATGTCGTTTTCATCAGTTCAAGTCATCCTTATCAAATCACAGCTGCATTTATCGCACAAGGGTCATCGATGGGTGGAAGTAGCAAAAATTGTCTGGGAGCGATTTGATTAACACATCTGTGATCTGATGAAGCTGACCTGAACTGATACAAACAACAGTAACTTGATGAAATTATTTGTGATTTGATAAAAATAAAAAAAAAGACTTTTATCAAAACCCTTGTTTTTAATCAATATGAGTCATTTTACATGTCAGTTTTTATTAAATTCACATGGTGTTATCAAATATATTTTTATTACTTCCACCCTTCATATTAAAGTATCTAGTCACAAATTAAGTTGATGGTTTGGTTGATTTTTGTTTAGTTGGAGGGTATCTGTGTTGAGTCCTGGATCGTGTCTACATACTGTATCTGAGTGAATGACAGTAAACTCTCTCGTTATGTGCTTCCAGGTTAATGGCAAAGACAGTAAAGAGCCAGAATTACATTCTAAACTGTCAGTCAGTCCATCTCCATCGAATGCTTCATCCAACACCTCACTCACGACTCCAACCAACACCCCACCTGAGGTACGTATGCAGTAACTACTACTCAACGCAAAAAAATGGACTGAGCAATGTCCATTATTGTGAACTTTCCAAACAGAGAAAGTTCACAACACCTGGATTAATTAAAAATGGGAGGCATAAAGATTCCTCAAACTTGCATGAATGACTCAACTCAGCTATGTTTTTGATGAGAAAACAGCTTTGTAATGACAGCAGGGTGGCTGAGTGCTTAGAACTCTTCCCTCACAGCAAGAAGGTCACGGGTTCGATTCCCAGACCGTGCAGGCCTTTCTGTGTGGAGTTTGCATGTTTCTTGCAGTGTCTGGATGGGTTTCCTCTGGGACCCAGAGTGGGTGCTCCAGTTTCCCCCATCACCCCAAAACATGCACAATAGGTTTCATCCTCCAGCAGGTGATTCTGACCATTAGCCTAGATCAAGATCTTTAGAGTCACCCACTGCTCCTGACAAGTCTCTCCAGTCGCATCAAATGCAGAGGACAAATTTCCCTACGGGGACAATAAAGTTCACCTAGCTTCATCACTAAACTCTGTTTGGGTTAATAACAGTTAATCAACCAATATACTTTTAAAAATTGTTGATAATTTAGTAATTATACAATTACTATCTGTAATATACTCAGACTCCAAAACATTCCATGTCCTGAGAGAAGAGGTTTTATCTCTCAGACAGAGCAGGAATGATTTACTTTCAAGCAAACCAACAGGGAAATTGTTAGAGAATTTGTCCTTACATACCAATCCTCTCTTGGAGTAAGACTGTCTAACTGGAGCCTTACTGGCAACTAAGTAGTTGTCAGAGAATTGAGAGAATTCGTCCTTAACTTGAGTTTGTCCTGAACTTACCTACTGATTCTCATGACATCATGCTGTCTCCCCCTTTGCATAGCATCGTCCGCCTGGAGTCTTATTATCACTCTTGGTATGCACGGCTCAATGTATTTAAACCTCTTCTTGTGGGAGCACAGTCAGACTTGGATATTCAAACCAGTTCATATATATTCATACGTTGACTGTTCAATTGTCTCCAGGCCTGTATTGATGATAATAAACTTCTCCTGCATTAGACATCCAGATTAAGGTCTACAGCCTTTTCTTACACTTCTCCTTGGACCAGCTGATATTTCTACAACAGAAATTGTGTAAATTTTGTGTTTTTGGGGAAAACCATATGTTGTAAAGCAACAACTTACAGTATGTGGTACCATATTCATGCTCCTTTCACAGTCTAATGAACAATCAATTAATTAATCAATTTGCAAATTAATCTGTAGTAACAGTCATCCATAAGTAATTTCAAACTATTATTTGGGAAACAACAAAACTGACAATACCCAAAAAGTCAAACAACAAAGCACTCATGAAGCTTTTGACAAATAATCATTACACTGTAAAAAGTGTTGCCCCCACAGGAAATATAAAAAAATGGTGTAAGCGGCTTCATCTGCCGTTTTGTGTTCAGCCAACAAACTTAATTTAATGTCTTGTCACTACATAATAAAAAGTTGATGTTGGCTGAACACAAAACGGCTGATGGAACCGCTTACGCCATTTTTTAAATTTCCTATGGGGGCAACACTTTTTACAGTGTTATGGTGAAACTGCTCTTTGTGGGGATTACGTCATCTTTTTAAGGGCTTTTGGAAAGGATGCAGGAAGTATGCTTTTTCCTTTCCATCACTGACGCTGTGTGTGATTCCTCCAGGGCATGATCACCGATGCCATCCCTGCGCTGAACATGACGCTGCAGCAGGTCAAAGAGCTGGCGCACCAGAAGCGCTCCAACAAGAGGGCCCCGCCCATGGACTGGACCAAGAAGAACGAACTCTTTAGTAACCTATAGGAGGGAGGGCGCGCGGATTCCACTCTGAGACGGACTGGTGTGACGTATTGGCACAGAAGCCGGTTGCTTTTTTGTAAAGTACAGTCTTATCACTCGACATCTTATTATTATATTCCAAATGTTTGTAAACATATGATGTGCTACTAACACAAAGCAATATACTCATGCGAACGATGTGAAATCTATGGGTCCTGACCGCGCTGGGCGATATGCCGAAATAATAATCACGATTGGTTTTGGGTCACATTGATCAACCTCAATTTTTCGATTCAATTTTATTATTTTTATATTCAACCCACATAAACTAGCTTTTACTATTATGATTCATGACAAATATATAATAAATACACCTGGGCTTAAACAAAAAATGTATTTCCATCAAACATTATAGACCCTTTTGCTGCTTACATCATCAGGGACGTCAGCTGGAGGCAGGAAGTGAGCAAGAGAAATAAAATTAAACTAAAACTAGTGATTATTAGTGTAAAACTACACTAAAAAATGTGGTCCTGTTGTGGCTTAAGGTGCAAGAACAAGAGGAATGACATTTGAGACGGTAAAATAAGGTTTTATCTGATATTTCCAACAACAGTTATTTGTTTATCGTTACTATGACAACAGCTACAATGGAAATAGATAGGGATCTAGCTTTCCGCCTCCAGCTAAGCCCGGTCTATATCTTTATAAACTAAAATTGCTGGATGTAGTAACATTTGACCATAATTTGATAATAATTCTGACTTGCCAAGTGAAAAAATTCTGCCAGTGGAATAAGATTTTATTTTTTCTCAATTTGTATGTGCAATAAGAAATGTAATCTCATTTTAGGCGCAATAAGATGTATTTTTCCATCGGCAGATCCTTTAAATTACCTGCTCAAATCAAGATCAAATTGTCTAAATTCATGAAAATGTTACTTATTTTTAGATTAGTTTCTGGAGTGTACAGTCAAAATTTAATAAAAGTGATAGTCTGGAAGTTATCAAAAATAAGAGAGAAAGAGGGCCATTTTCTTTTTTGATAAATAACAGATCTAGCTCCAGCCCTCCCTTCCTTCCAACATTTGAGAACACAAAACATTGTAAAATAAAGTGTATACAGTAGCCCTCTTTTATACAAAAAAAAAATAGGCCTATATTGCACACAGTGGGCTGCAGACTACAGCTTAGATTTTGCACATTTTATAAATTACATTTAGACTTCCAGACTATCACTTTAAATGCCCCGTGATAATTATTATTGACCAGCCCTAGGCCTTGACAATCTGGAAAATATCTCATTAAGTCAACTTGACAATCACTAAAATGTAGAATTATTACACACTAAAATACAAATGATCACTAGGGTGCATGGCGTTACCATTTTGATTTCAGCATTTGTAAGGATGCTACAGCTTTAAAATCAAAAACTGGAATGTATATATGTTCACATAACCTATTTGTATAATATATATATTTTTAAAATGTCAACAGAAATGCTATGGTTAGAATAAACTTTATACTATGTTTCCGTTTCCAATGCACTGTATTATTGCCATGACATATGTCCCCTGTGAATGACCTTCTATTGATTCTTTTTGTCTGTGGAAATAAGTACTTTATCTTTAAATTAGTCCATATTAAATGTCTTTGCTTTTAAAGATCAAATGCTTTTTATTTCAGAATCGATGAAGGAAAACCGATTTAAATGTGAGGAACACGATTTACACTTTAATAAATGTCACTATTGTTACGGTGGTCTTTGTTTATAGTTTATTATGTGAAGCATCTCTTGTTCTCAAAAAGTCACAGAGGGAGGAAGTGGAATTTACACTCATGTCAAAGGTTTTGACATTTCTCTTCTTACCAAATGTGACGAGATAATGGAAGTATTTTTTAATGGATTAACATAAGTGAAGGTTGTCTTTTTATAAAGAAAAGCATAAAAACAAAGGTGATTTTCTTATGTTCTAGACTGGCAGTGACATAGATGGAGGGATAGTTCCACACGACGTAGGGCTGTAACTAACGATTATTTAGGTAATCAATTAATCGTCTTTTTTCCACATGAAGCTAAAGTGACGCCGTTTGAGGACATCTTGACAGAGTAAACTTTAAGGTAATGTCTGTAGGATGCTCTTTGTCCAAGTTTCACATGTCATTCCTCATTTGAAAGCTATGAACCTCTAAAATTCAGTCTGGGATTGAGTAAGTGAGAGAGTGAGAGAGTCAGTTCAGCTCTGATTTTGATTATGGTCCAAGATTTATGTCATATTTAGAACAATCGGAGCTAAAATACTTGCAAAAAAGAAATTCTAAAACCAAAGCATGAGACAAAATACTTTTTTCACAAAAAAATACACAATTTTGATCTAATTCTTACACTGTGCCTGAGTCTGTATATCCCAGAAACGATTAATCGAGTACTAAAATAGTTGACACCTAGATGTTTCAGCCCTAGACCAAGGATTTGTCCACATGTACTCATATATTTCTCTGCGTTTGGGCCTATTGTCCACATGTAAATGCATTTATGACTCATTAATAGGATATTTTCATAAACTCTCTTCAGAGTGGAGATTTCCAAAGACACTATTAAATACAGACAGAATGCTGGTAAAATGGACCAAAAGAATGGAACGCTTGTGTCAACAGTTTTGCTAATACAGTCATGTGGACAGTGATACTCTTTACACGGATGTAGAAAAACATATGATTATGAAAATATCCAGGTACGTGTAGACATGCCCTCAGACTCACTAATTTGTCATTGACATAATATGGTTGGCATGGCAACAGTCATGGAAATTCTACCTATGTTGTATGTCACTTCCTGTGCTCCAAGAAAACATGACATGAATATATAACCAAAGAAAACAACAACTGCAGGTGAATAGTGATATCAATTTGAAATATATTACTGTATATTACTGACATATATTTGCAGTAACAAAATTAATATAGAGCCATGTTTGAATGTATGGTTTTATTTTGTTTATATACATTATATGTTACAATAATTTGTTCAGGGGGGATTTTGTACATCTTGGTTAGCTTTTGAATAAACTAGTTACGAGTGAATAAAAATGTAAAAAATCAAATTTCAGCAGGAAAAAATGGACAAATAGCACAACTGATGGCGCTCACCAATTTATTGATTCCCCAGAGTGACGTTTCGGGCAGGTAGCCCTTCTTCAGACTGAGGGCTACCTGCCCGAAATGTCACTACTTTTTCAAATCTAGCACACTGGTTTAGATTTTGGATGTGCCTGTTGCTGCTTGGACTTTTGACAAATTCAAAACTGAACAAATGAGGTTAGGAATTAAATATTGAAAGATCCCTCTGAAAAAACCTTCTAAATATTGTTCAGTACAAGCATGGAAAGCTTGGAGTCTGTAGGTGCTACTATAGTGGAGATGTTGTCACCACAATGTGAGAAAAATGTTCTTTGAAGTTAAAATTTCCCATATATTGGTGTAGGTTCTCAGTCGTACAGGAGTTGTCCATCGTAGGCAAAAATTCTTCAGCCGTTTCATGATGAACTACAGAGTACAGATGAAGACTGAAGAATTTTTGCCTACGAATTTCCCATATAGAAAAATGTAGTTTTGCCAGCAGTATCTCCCCTTAAATATAATAATGTTTACTATGTTTGGTGATAATGTAGTCTAATGTGTCATATGCGCTCTAAGTAGAGGATAATGGAGGTATCATTGTTCATGCATTCTTGTAAAAAGACAACACCAGTGTATCCCAATCTAATTAAAGGCTGTAAAATGTTGTTTATTTTTATAGAGCCTCTCCCAGTCTCCCCCCAGCCTGTTCTTGCTTTATGTTTATTGCACTGCAGGCGCTCTTACTTGTGGCACAGCGGTCAGTGGTCCTCTTGTGTCCTCCGACATGTCACTCTGTCTCCTGCAGCTGTCCCCGCCTAATGGCCAAACCTCAGTGCTGCTTCCCTCCACTTCCAGCCGCAACTGTCATTATTGGGGCTCGCTGTCGCACCGCGCCTCTCCATCTTGGTGGTATAATTAACCTAATTGGACAATGTGACAGTGATGGGAAGAGGGGTGAAACAAGGTGAAATGTTGTGATATGCCAACACTGATGCAAGCCAGACAACAAGTACTGGGAGGGATCTAAATCTGGGCTCAGTTAAACCTGAACGCTTTTAGATATCCCAAACAATGTTAATGAATATAAATTGTATAAATGCAGAATCAAATAAAATATGGCCATGCTCAGAGCTGAGGTAACTGCTGTATTTTATTGTTATAAAGTAACTCAATCTATAAAACAAAACAAAACCACTAAAACAAATATACGCATTCACAGCACGTGGGTTCCAAGTTTGATTCCGTGCCTTTGTTTTCTTCCCAAGCTCTGGTTTCCCCTACAACTAAAACATGTAAAAGAGGTTGTCCTATTGTTCTAAAAAACAAAGAAAGACACAAGAAGCCTTTGCAGCATGTTGGCTAAGTGGGTAGTGCTCTTGCCTCACCGCAAGAAGGTCCTGGGCTCGATTCCAGGACCGTGTGGACTTTTCTGTGTGCAGCATGCATGTTTCTTCCCTTGTCTGGATTTACAAATTTTCTAGATGTCTACATCAAATTCAGTACAAGAGACAAAATCCTTTCAGCATCAAACCCAAAAGCATATTTCACTAGAATAAAGGGATTCATGATAAATTATGTGGTTTTAATCAAAAGTCAAGAACATTCACAAATTCAAAAGAATAGAAATTGATTGAAAATGAATATGAAAATGTCTTTGCCCGATTCAACCAACCATCAGAGAGGTTTAATATTAGGGGTGGGAATCTCTGATTATGTCACAATTCGATTCGATTATGATTCAGAGGGTCATGATGCGATTCAACATCGATGCATCAATGCTTCGATGCATCTGTACGTAAAACAAACCCCCAGTCACTAAATATATCACCCAGTCGGTCCCTGTTGAATTCGTAGCACCCCGTGGAAGCCGTGTGCTTCTGCAGAGAACCTCCTCCTCCACCTCAGTGCATCCCCGATACATCTCTCACGTGCGTCCACACCACACAAAGACCAA
>OMNZ01025506.1:0-10970 GCA_900303255.1 Lesueurigobius sanzi | reverse complement strand
AATATAATGTAAATGTCCTGATAATGAGGGGAGTGGTGTTCTTGGTGTCACCTTCATGAATTTGGGGCATCTCTCTTTAAGAAGAGTTTTGTCTTCTTAAAGGAATAGGATACTATTTTCCCAACTGAGATATGTTCTTACCTGAGCTTAGACCTGTTGATGCGTACCCGGCTTGGTCTTTGTGCGTGCCTTCAGTTCCGTAATAGATTGAAGATGTTGTTAGCATTAGCCTCTGCTACCCTATTCCTTTGGGGATAAACTGGGGTGAAGTTAGAAGCTACCAAGCTCTTCCACGATATCCCTATTTAAATACGTTTCTGTGAGTAGTTACACGATTCAAGTATACTTGGATAATGCTAACAACATCTTCAATCTATTACGGAACTGAGGGCATGCGCAAAGACCAAGCCGGGTACACATCAACAGGTCTAAGCTCAGGTAAGAACATATCTCAGTTTGGAAAATAGTGGCCTATTCCTTTAAGAACACATTGTGAATCAGACCTAAGATTTTCCAGAAACTTCTTAAAGTTGTACTTAAGAACTTTTTCTTAAGAACATATTCATGAATGAGGCCCAATGATCCCTAACACGCGCTTGACACACAAGGTGGCGACGTGAGGAATTGTCGGGACGTCATCGGAAATCTATCTATAGTCATGGAAAGATACAGTATATTCTAAACATAAGGAGTCTGTACAGTATTGGATTAATTGCCTGGTTCACTTGCCTTCACTTTGATACAAAAAATTGGCTTCAAATGTGTCACTAGGCATTTATGAACGGCCGCAGTCCTCATACGCAGAGCACGAGTTAAGCAGTGTCACCTCATGTTAAGCGGATCCTCCCTGCATTACTCACTGCGGCCCACACCTGCCTCTGTGATAAAGACATGCGGCGTGAGATAGGTTCAGGCTCCTCGCTAAATCTCCGTACTTCATCATAAAGCTGGGACATGTCATATTTTGCCAGCGAAACGCCCCTTGTGCCCGTCACACTCCCGCAGCCCGGTTTTCCCGATTTCATCTCCATGTATTAGCATCTCAATGAGCCGCCGGTCGCAACTCTGAATGAATGGGTTCTGTATAAACGAAGCGCAGATAAGATGCCTTTCTATTTGTGGTCCTGCGCCTCCCGAGCAATTTTATAACTGCATTTACAAGTCAAGTACAGTATGTGTCACTCGCATTTGATAGGGTATTATGGCACTATCAAGGAGATTGGAAAGACTATTTAAGAGGAGATCCTGCAGGTAAAAGTACAGTTTGCTGTCTGATTTGGGGCCAGTTTGCTCTTTTAACTTATAAACTTTCACTTGAAAACAAATAAATGATCTTTAAAATAAGGAGTGTAATTATTGCACGTTTCTCCATAGAACTATATGGGAATAAATATATGGGAAATGTAATGACCATTTTGCATCTAGCTTCTACAGACTCCAAACTTTTGTCTTTGTCTTGTACTTAATATTTTGAAGGTTTGTTCAGAGGGACTTTTCAATATTTAATTCAAAGACTGTTTGATTGAGCTTTGGACCAAAAAAACAAGGCAAGATTAAAATTTTTTCCAGATTTATTAATAACTAGCTTATTCAAAAACTAAAAAAGATATCCCAAATCTCCTCCAAACAATTCTTTGTAAGTATTATTTCACCAAAATAAACCCATAAATTTAAATATGTCTCTACTCAGTGTTTAGATTTCGTCGTTGAAAATACAGGCAATTTTTTACACATAAAAGGCCTTATGAAATATGATGACAGAAAATTTTATATTTATCTCAGTAATATACAGAAACAGGTTCAAATTGATATCACTCAATTCATTTTTTCCCCCTAATCACCTCCATTAGGGCTGCACGATTTTGACAAAAACCTAATTTCGATTTTTCAGACAGAAATTGCGATTTGATTTGCGATTTTAAAATTATATATTTATGTTGTATATTTTTCATGCAATTCAGTATTGTCTAGGCATGAGACGTTTTGTCTCACAGTTTTCTCAAGATTTTTGCGATTCACGATGTTAAAGCGGTATCTCACGGACGTTTCGGACACTCAGAGACTTTCCAGAGACAAGAGACTAAAGGGCCTATCTCACCTCCCATTGAGACTAATTCAAAACCTGGGGGAGATTTGAGTCTCCGAGACGTCTCTGTGGAGTCTCCAGGGAGTTGAGGGAAATTCAAACATGTTTGAATTCTTAGGAGACTAGTTGGAGACTTTTTCCAAATTTCCATCAGGTCTCGGGGAGGTCTCAATTCAGTTGAGGCGACGTCTCGGAGACTTCTCTGAGACCTCGTTGACATGGTCATGTTCAAAATAAGTCTCCATGAAATCTCCGCGAAGTCTCAACAACTGAATTGGGACCTTTCCGAGACCTGCTGGAGACTTGAAAAAGCCTCCAACAGGTCTCCCTCAACTCCCTCGGAGACTCAAGTCTCCGCGAGGTTGCAAACTAGTCTCCAGGCCGGTGAGATAGGCCCTTTATTTACCACAGTGATTATGTGACTGTAGATTATCTAATTCAGCGATGATGATGCCAATTATGAAAAAAATATTATTGTTTATTGTCACTGCCCTTGTATTGTCAGCAAAATATACTCCTAAACTACTATTATACATCGCAGTAGTACTAATTTATTATATGAAATGCTGGAGACGCAAGGAAGAAAAAAAACCTCAGCCTTTGGGCTTAGGTTATTGCAGTATTTAAAATTGCGATGACGATTCGATATGGATTAATCTTGCAGCCCAAACCTCCATTGCCTCACCTTAAAGTTGAAAATACAAGGTAAAGAAACGGCAAGAGAAATCCAATATTATACTTCATGAGGCAGCTTTGAGGTCCTTGCATGTTTCCCAGCCTGTTTTCGGACCTTGAGTATACAGACCCCCGCTATCTCAGTGTTGACCAGCATTTACAAAGTAATCAAACACAATTCTGAAGAAGGAAACAACGTGCCGTGTCTCAATTAAAGTATGTTTGTGCACCTGGCCAACTTTACACCAGGCATTTTGTCCTTTTGCCAACGTGAAGCAAACTTTCCACAAACGGCTCTTCCAGTAAATGAATGGCAAAAACCTCTCTCTCCCTCTCTTTTTTTTCTTCTTCACAGACACAAATTGCGAAGGGATTTACAAGGGCGTGGGCCGGCCTTTGCCGCGTTCGTCAATGGCTAATCCGTCACTACAGTGTAAATATCGCGGGAGAAGAGTGGGAGATTTCCATTAAAAACACAGGGTACGACGGTGAATACATGTCGGTGATTCATGCCTTGGCTCGGGAACTTTACTACCAAAAGACCTCAGCAAATGAAATCTCCAGAGGGGTTAAATGCGGTCTACAAGTGGGAGCCAACGAAAACAAGTGCATTCAGTTTTTCCTTTCTTCCCCCATTGACGTAAAGCAACAGCACACGCCCAGTGGGACAGTTTTAGCCCAACATAGGGAACTCTCTGTGCTGTATGGAGTTAGACCAGCTATAATGCTCTGTGGCACTGCAAATGTCCTGGTAAACATTTGTTATTTACAGAAAGTTTAGCAATTAACAGGATTTGTATAATATTTGTACACACCTTTTTAAACTAGACGTGAAATGAAATGTGTTTGTATAGTACCAGTCATTGTGTGATTCTCATTGAAGACTATGAATGAACACATGGAATTACAGGATAAAAACAGGGGAAAATAACTCTCAATCGGCACCCTTTATCCTTGGCATTTTCACAATGAGCTTCACAAAGCAGTGACCTGAAATAGTTTTCAACAGTCTGCGAAGTGAAAACGATTTCTGTGAATACATCGTGAAGTTCATTGAGAAGATGTCAAAAGTGTTTCAAGAAGTAATCAAAGAAAAAGGCGGCTATTGTGATGATTCTATTGCCATGTTTTTCATTTAACACATAATTCCAAGCCTTCAGGGAGAATCTACGACGTGAATAGCCTTGAAATAAAAGAAAAAAAACATACAGTTGTTTGTGAAAAAGACTGTCATGCCGTGTAATCATAAAGCAGAGATTGTGAGCTTGCATGCCAGGTTTTGTTAGCATTACTGTGACAATGAAATTCATGAAATGTGTGAAGAATTGGGATGCTAGAAATGCATTAGGAAAGTTGGGAATGGATAGGACACAACTAACAAATTCAACTACTCCCTCTCCCATTGTCAGGCCCTTTAACATTTAACCTACAAAAACTAAGATTTGAAAATGAAGGAAAAGGCCATGTTTTCCAATGTGCCTGGGAACCTATACTAAAAGACCTCCAGGGTAACTGATGTGGTATAATAATTATCGCGTTATGTTATATCTTGTTATTGTATGTGTAGGATAACTGGGTACACAATCTATTGGGGTGTGCAGCTCTCAACATCGGAGAGCCGTGTTTTATGTTCTCTCCTGCTTATTATTAATATTTTCTAACGTAAACAAAGAGCACTAATGTCATTGAAGTCATCTCGGATAAAGGTAGCAAGCTAGTGAGGGAGGGAAAACCCCTTTAAGAAGCTCTGGAGAGGAGTGTGCGGCTCTCGAGATATTTTTTAATTATTATTATTATTATTGTTGTTGTTGTGTTTTTTTTTATCTGTTTGTCTGTCCGTCCTCTGTCTGTCTTTGACCCTTTAAACACACAACTCAGCTTGACATTATGGGTGCCCAAATCTCCTGGACTCATCCTCTCCCTGCACAAGTGGTGAGAGAAGCTACGGCTCCAAAAAAAAATAATGCCAGCCAATAGCAAGACATTATTTTTAGGAGGCAATTTGTGTGCTGGAATCCTGCAAATGAGATGCTCCTTGACTTTGAAAACACAGAGAAGGTGGAGTGAAAGTGTTTTGAGAAGGAGACACATGAATACATTGGATTAATCAAACATGTAGGAATGAAACAATCCACATTTTTGGGAGGCTTTTCATGTGGGACAATTTAAAAAGCTCAAAAACGTACGGTAATTCTAGAAGAACACAGGACTTGATTGTGTTTTGGTGCTGTAGGCCTATTTCTGTTTGGAAGAAGAGAATAAGTAACAATTGGTCGGGGTTGCACAAAGGCTGATTGAGGGCACGGTCCACACTCCAGACTTATGAAGTTGACAAATTACAGAATGAGCTTGGTTGAGAAATCAAGTCAAGATTACCTGCAACTCTAAATCAAATGGCCTCAGTCAGAGCTCACATCATTTTTTGCCATTTCAGTGATTGGATTGTACAGTGGCTCAAGCTGCATGGGTGCATAAAAATGTACTTTCTAATCTCCCGAGGAACATGTAGCCTTGTCTGGATGAAAAAGTCTTCTGGACTGAACTTGTGGAGTTTCTTGTGGCAACTAGTCTGTTAAGCCGGCGCCGGAAGGCAAAACGGGAAAATCCCAATGAAAATCTGCACAGACTTAAAAGTATAAAAGAACAAGCTGTTCATGCGTTAAATAATAAAACACACTAGTATTAATTGAAGATTTATCCAAACTTTTATAAGTCAAAATGTTATGAAAGCATTTTGCCGTATTTGGTATTTTCTTCCTTGTAAAATATCAATACTATATGGTCAGTAATTACCACATGGCTGATTAGCCTTCATTGTGCTTTGAAGATCTTATTATTTGAATGTTTCTAAGTCAATGGAGATTTTGAATAGGGTTTTTACTTCCAGCGCCAGGAGGAGGCAGGACTGTTGAGTTCCCTTCATTATTACAGGCAATGACGTTATTTATAAATGTATTTTATGGAGATGGCAACAGTGCAATGGTCTAAGCCAGGGCTTTTCAAACTTTTCACACCGAGAACCACCTCGGAAAGTATTTTGATTACTACTACAGCTCTAAACCAGGTCCAAAACCCGGGTTACACTAGGTTTAAATTAAGGCCAAACCAAGGAATCAGAAGGAGCCAATTTGTACCCAATTGGAGTATTTAGTTATTGAGCCCTTGATCAAAATATGGATCAACTACTAAAGCCTACTAAAACTATTAAAAAAGAGAAAAGATAAGTGGCTATTTGTTTATTTATTACAAAATGTCTGTCTACCAAGTTAATTTGTATAGGTGACGTAAGAAAACACAACTGGAAAAGAACTGGAAACACACAAAAAAAACATAGAAAGTTGACAAGTTCTTATGTTGAAATTGCACAATAAGCATTTGAATACAGTCATTTCTTCAATCTCAGGATATTACTTTTTGTTATTGTAGGTATCTTTTATTTATTCCTGTGAAAGCCATCACCTCTAAAGGTTGTTGAGAGAAAGACTGACATTTCAGAACAAGCCGCTCGCGCCAACACTCCCCGGTGCAATCAGACTGAAAATATGCCATCTGTACTCAAGCAGTCCTCAACCCGCAATACGTATGGGAGAAAGATACTAAAGCATTCCTGTGTGAAACAAAGCTAGCTTGTGCACAGCGTGGCAATTTGGTTAAAAGTAACAGTATCTGTCCCTGTCGGTAGCAATGTTTCTGGTTGAGGTTTGGGCGGACGACAGGGCCCTCCGAGTGGCTGTGCTCTGCTGCGTCTCTGCTCGCGGCTCTGTAATGAGGAGTGACTCCAGCGCAGATTAGGAGCGATCTGGCTAATGTTAACCCCCAGCAGCCCCCGGAGACGCCAGACAGATAAAACAATTGACCACGTGAGCTCAAGGTGGATTCAAATCAATGCAGTGCGTATAATTAAAACGACACAATGGAAGAGATGGAACGAAGAGAGACTGTTTCAACCAAAGTCAGTGTTGTTTTGTGGAGAAACAGAAAGGAGGATATAGTCTTTTGAAGTGGATTTATCATGCATGTACGGCTTAAAAACAGGCTTGAAAACATTATATTGGCTATCGTAGGCAAAGATTCTTTAGTCTTCATCTGTACTCTGTAGTTAAAGTGTAGTGGCTTGTTTCCACCTACCCTACCCTACTTTACCCTGCCTTATTCAGCTCTACTCTACTCGGCATGGTTTTGTTTCCATTACTTTGCAGAGTCTGGTCCATGAATATGCCTTTGCTGTATAGATTTATGTTCATAAAAACATACCTGCTAGCCAGGCCTCCAATCTACACACTTTTCCTATTCTTTACAAAGACTTGAAAGAAAGCAGGAGTGGATGGCCAGGCTAAATACCTGCTTGGCCTGGTTAGGACCAGGTCCAAGCCCTAATTAATACTCGTTGCCTTCCTATTGCATTGATCAGCATTAATTAATAGGTCAGATGTTTTTACAACCTTTAGAACCAAGAGAGGTGGGACTTAGAGGACAACTCCTACTCACTGACAAAGCTTTTTGGATAAAGAGCGAAACGTCTTACACTTCAACTACAGAGTACAGATGAAGACTGAAGAATCTTTGCCTACGAGGGATAACTCCTGCACGACTGAGAACCTACACAGATTATATTGGCTACCTGACCATTATAAATTTAAATAATGTCTCTGTAAGGATTAGAACAATTTTTGGTGGCTCAAAATCGTCTTGTTGAATTGACACACGTCTCCAGAAATTATAATTTTTTCTACAAGTTTAACAAATACACAATAGCAATCTCAAAAACTAACATTTTATTGTGGGTCAGGGTTAAGGGTTCCAGACTAAATGTAGATGTGGGGAAAAGTTAAATCCTCTGAATGTTTTACTGCACTGACCGTCGTATATTATTCAATATGAGGCCCTTGATGAAAAACGTTTTGACACCCCTGGATTAGATGGTTACTCTAAAAGGCCTGGGCTAGTGAGGAATTGGCCTGGAGCGCCCCCCACAGGCAGCAGTGGCAATAATTTAGTAAAAATGCACAGTATAACCAGGAAGTACAGATCGAAGCACTGGAACCATAGAAGAAGTCAACCTGGAAGTGAATTTGGAAAAATTACAAAGTTACAAAGTATGTAGTTATGCTAAAGTGATGGAGGTTGGATTAAGTTTTGACTTCAATCTACTCCTTTTCCTATGAAAGAGGATTAACTCAAAACTATGTAAATGGGGTGAAATATTACTCCAGATCAGTTTTTTGAGACAGAATTTTTGCAACAGAATTACAGAAAATGACGGCGGTGTAATCTTTATATTCTACTGTATTTAACATGATGTTTGCAGCTTGGAGAAAAAGGAAATGCATCTAAATTGTGACTCATGCAAGTCCTGTGGGAGCTACTTGGAAAGGACAGATCTCTGGAGTACAGTGTTGGGCACAGATGTATGAATGACTGTGAAAGCTTGAGCCCAATTACAAGGAATGGATCAAACAAACAGTGGGAATTGGATTGAACAAGGCTGAGCTGCAAGAGCTGATCAATATGGTCTTGGAAATGGGCACGACTTACAGAAAAATATGAGTAACATTGTGGCCAGAATGTGTTCATAATATCTCTCATGGGTTGGTCTTAAATGTGGTTCAGTGATAGCAACAGGAGGAAGAACATGAGTCAATCAAAACACAAAAGTGTACTGGTGTAAAATAATCTTATATTTCTACACTAAATTTTGATCACACCATTGTCAAATAACATAATTAAAAGCTATTTTCATAAAATATGTTTAAGTAGAAATGTGTTTCCAATGACATTATGCTACGGCTGGGCGATTTGGCCAAAAAAAAAGCACTTAAAATGACTGCAGACATATTGCACTTTTGACCTGCCTGGGGGAGTCTCCTATCCTGGAAATACCCATGCTGCTCGCGCTCGAATCTTTTCGAACTGCTCAGCAACCTGGAAACCAAGGCTGAAATCTTTGCAGGGATTTGGGGACCAATCACATAACGGGGAGGAACGCCAAGACGATGACGCGTACTATTGGACAGACTGGATTAGCTGAAGCTCATACGTCATCGGGTACAATTGATACGATTGGCTCTGGGCTACGTGCAGATGCATATGATAGACATTCGTAGCGCCCAATAAACGGCTATGGACAATTGTAAACCACACTTCTCGTACGAGAAAATGAATGGGTGATTCCCAGACTAAATATTCACTTGTGATATTTAGTCTGGTGCTAGCCAGGCTAGGAGTCTCCCGGGCCTACTACAGAAATCTGACATGATCGGGCAGAGCAAAGGCGGTATGGCCATAAGACGATGGCAGTGGCCTCTGCTGGACAGGTGTGGAATTCCTTCCTTTTTTAAAAAGTCTTGGCATTTTAATTATTTATTTAAAAACTCCTGACAGGAATGGGCTAGAGACTTACTTTTTGTTGTTGTTTTGCTACTGTTAATTAAAACTCAAATGCATAAATAAAAATCGATTTTAGCTACAAAAGCTAAAGCCCTACATCATGCCATCCTCCATTTTGAGTACGGAAGTGGAATTATGCTCCACTACAACCTTCAATAAAATAAATAGAAGCAATTTCTTCAATCACAAGTTGCCTGTTGGCTATTAATTGTTGGATAAATGCAAACTTTCTAAAATTACATGAAGAGAAAATTGACATTTTACTAGTCGGGTCGAAAATAGTTAATAGAAAACATAGGCTCTTTAAATCAATGGGTGAAAGATAACGTGACTAGTCTTGGTGTCACCCTTGACAGCATTCTACCATCTAAGACATATTGCAAAAGTCTGCCCCTATATAAGTTTTAAAGATGCAGAAAAACTAATACATGCTTTTATCACAAGCAGATTAGACTATTGTAATGCTGTTTTAACAGGCTTCCCAAAGAAAATTACTCACAGACTGCAGCTCATCCAGAGCTCAGCCGCACGTCTCCTAACACACACCAAAAGAAGAGCCTATATTACCCGTCTTGGCTTCATTAGACTGGATTCCTGTGGTTTTTAGAATTGATTTTAAAATCCTTATAATCACCTTCAAAGCCCTCCACAGCCTCGCCCCTTTCTATATCACTGATATGCTCATTGAATACAATCCACCCAGAACAATGCGATCGTCTGACGCGGTTGGTAGTCCCAAAGCGGGATAAAAAAAATGTATATCAGGGCCGCCAGCTCGCTCGCCATTTTAAAATCTAAATTAAAGACGCATTTCTATCATTTGGCTTTTACCATACCATACCAACTTTATTTAAAAAGCACTTTAAAAACTGTACAGTTGGCCAAAGTGCCGTACACACATGTAAATAATACAGTAATTACAGTAAACAAGTTAAACAAGAACATGAAGCATATACAGTGAGTCCCACAAATATTTGCACACCCTGAAATATTGCAAGCTCTCCCACTTAGAAATTAGGGAGAGGTCTGGAATGTTCATCATACTGTAGATGCATTTCCACTGTTAGAGACATAATCTAAAAAGAAAAATCCGGAAATCACATTGTATGATTTTTTAATGATATATTTGTATGTTACTGGGGTTCATAAGTATTTGCACACATGAGAATCAGCAAGAATTATGACTCTCAAAGAGCTGTCAGTCCACCTTTACCCCACAACTAATCACCCCCCACCACCTCTTTGAGCTCAGTAAAGTCACCTGTGCACCCCACAGTCAGTCAGAGTCCAGCTGCTTCCATGGGCAAGACCAAAGAGCTGTCAAAAGACACCAGAGACAAAATTGTAGACCTTCATTAAACTGTAAAGGGCTACGGGGCAATTGCCAAGCAGCTTGGTGAAAAAAGGACAACTGTTAGAGCAATTGTCAGACAATAGAAGAGGATAATGATGACTGTCAATGTCCCTGGGACTGGGGCTCCACACAAGATCTCACCTTGTGGAGTATCAGTGATGCTAAGAAAGGTGAGGAATCAGCCCAGAACTACATGGTGGGAGCTGGTCAATGACCTGAAGAGAGCTGGGACCACTGTTTCCAAGGCTACTATCAGTAATACACTAAGCCATCATGGTTTAAAATCATGCATCGCACGGGAGGTTCCCCTGCTTAAGTCAGCCCATGTCCAGGCCCGTCTGAAGTTTGCCAATGGCCATCTGGATGATCCAGAGGAGTCATGGGAGAAAGTCATGTGGTCAGATCAGACCAAAATACAACTTTTTGGTCTTAACTCCATTGGCTGTGTTTGGAGGAAGAGCGTGCGCA
>OMNZ01025502.1:0-16877 GCA_900303255.1 Lesueurigobius sanzi | reverse complement strand
TCCTCCTTCTGGTTTACTCTTAAGATACCCACGAACTTGTTCAAGTCTTTATTAAGCTGATGACGATCCTTGGACTAAGATGGAAACGTCCTACACTTCCACTACAGAGTACAGATGAAGACTGAAGAATCTTTGCCTACGTTCTTTCTTCAAACACTTTCACTTTTGTGCGATCCCTGCACGTGTCTTTATGTTGTGCCTGGCCATGTGAGAGGTGTGGTGTCAGTGTAGCTACTGTGTGGGTGTGGAAGTGCCCATCTTGGCGTCTGTAGTAGAAAGTTTGCGGTTAGCACGGAGGAGGGCCCTGCAATCTGTATAATCACTGGTACCATAGTTAAGGCCATATTTATTTATTTGTTTCTTATTAAGACAATAATCAAATAAAAAATAGTGATCATTCAAAATGGGGAATATAATAGTTTTGTTTTTTTTCATAATCGCCTAGCCCTATTCCTGTGTACGGTAGAAAACTTTTAGGCCAGTTATCTCAAAATGAGGTTTGCAGGACACACATCTGCACTTTAGTAGCACCTACTGTACATACTCTAGATGTTTTTCATGCAAGTACATTATTCCAACTCTTTACTTGAAATTATTTACCAGGTAATTTCCAGGATTTTCCATGACATTTAAAAGTGCAGAAATACACAAAAACATTGTGATTAGGTATTTCATGGTCCTCTCTTCATTCACCAGCGCCCCCTGTGGATGCGATCTACTAATGGCTAAAGCCAATAGCTTTTTGGTCTGAAGATATTGAAGCATAAGTTTTCTTGGGAACATGGTAAAATGGGGGGTTCGGGTGTCCTCTCCTGAGAAAATTTTGAAATGGAAGATACTTTTTCCGGTGTTCTGGAGCACAATGAGCTAGTCTTTAGTCCGGTGTGGTGGGCAAAGTTTTGCTTACATTTATTTTAAACAGAAAAGCAAAGGGAGGAGAAATATGTTTTCAAGTAGAGTGGGAACCCTGTAACAATATTTTGAAGGGTTTTTCAAAGAGATTTCTTAATAGCTAAAGCCCAGTCTGATTTATTGTGCCTTGAACCCCAAAAAAACCCCCAAGATCTAAAATCGCAACAGAAAAAAGTCAACATAAAATCACACATTTAAACCTCTCTATCCAATCAATAATTTGATTTTGTCAGCCATTTTTATGCATAAACTCCCTTATTTTTTATATGAAAAAATAAAAAACACAGGCAATACATTTATTCTTATATTTATGTCAGAAATCTAAAGCAAAAGTTTCATATTGGTATCTCTACATGTACTTTTTTTCACCTGCTGTGTCTCACTTTAAACTAGTTCCCAATCATTGCAAGACTGTAGAAAGAAGACTACATCAACAAAAATTAAGACATGAACTACAATAAACAAGGCGTTGATACTACCAATTGCACCATCCCAACGGCCGAGGACCCACTGCGCTCGCCTTTGAGCACTTTTATCCCCGCTGAGCCTGTATCCATCAAGCGAAGTGCACGACAGTGTGACAGGACGACTGCTGACGAGAAAGTAAAGCGGGATATGGCTCATTAGCGCCGTTATTAGGCCTCGTAAGTCCTCCCTCTGACAACTTTAGGGGCTGCGATTGTGTAGAACGGATCGGCATTTCCAAGCGGGCAGTAAAACAACCCTGCGCGCGGTGTAAAGATAATGTTCACTTTGCCCGAGCATTTAACCTAAACGGAGCTGGGAGGTGCAGGGGGAGGGAGCAGATGATATGGAAAGAAGCTTAAAAACTCCATTAGCCAGTTTGTTGTAGCAAAAGCTCTTGATTTACTGGTCAGTCTATGGCTCCTACCCTCATCTAGGCTTAAGAACTTTGGGTCATGAGAGGGAGTGTGTTCATGTGAATGGATTGAGAGGTGAGCTGCAAAGATGGCAGCCAACTTTGTGATCTCAAGCTTGTTTTTTCTTGTTGAACTTTAGCTTTTTGGAGAGTACATTAAATCAAGAATACGGTAGATAAAGTATATCTACTGACATGTTGGCTTCTTTATCTGTGACACTACTATTATTCAATGGTGGTAGAAGGCAGCGCTCAATTTTAAAATGCTACTAAACTAAGGGGGTAATTTAAAAAGCATTTGCTTATGTGCAAAACAAGTAGCGTGTGCAAAAGTGGATCAGCAGCAGTGTTATTTATACATTTGTCAGTCCTGCATCATTCTCTCATTTACGTATATGACAAAGGGCACTTTCAAATGGTAAATTAGGTGTAGCATGCCCACAAAAAGCTAATTTCCAGTTTGCACTCGTTGTATACTGTAGCACATACTGTATCTTGATACATGATCCCCTAAAATTATTCTCTTTCAAAAGTACAGTACTTTATAAGTAAAAAAGTATTTCAGACTGATTCAGACTAATGAAATGTACTGTTGTTATCACCAGGTCTAAACAAGGACTACACCATGTCTGAACCAGGACTAAACCAGGTCAATCACATCCTGAAGGAGCCACCAACGTCTTTTACACTATATTAATCTGATGTTTCTGATCAAAACAACTTCACTGCAGCTTAGATTATCAGAAAAATAAATGTGTTTAAGGGGAGACACTACAGTCAAGTCTTTTTTTTTTCTCAGTTTTTGGGCCAGTTCAATCTCTCAACATATAAACTTTCACCTAGAAACAAATAAATTGGGAAAAAGTAAATTCAAAGGACATTTCCTCAAAAGGCATTTTTCTGACATTCTTGCGAAAACACCCTCCACTTTAGTCACAGCTACAGCCATCAAACTTTACAGTCTTGTACTTACCAATATCAACATGAGCTTTTAACCATGTTATAATGATCCCTTGTCCCGTTGGTCCTTTCATATAGACTTCATCAGCGCTTCATTTTCTACTTCCTGGAACAATTACATCATTGTTCAAACCCCAAAACTGTCCTGCACATTTTAAAAACCAATAATTCAATATTGGATAAGTTCTGAGTCGTTCTGTCTCATAACATGGACACAGAAACTCGCCACTAGCCACATTAATCAAAGCTATTTATCATGTGATTCCCACTCTTGGCTGTAGGGGGCGATTCAGGCCAAAACCTCATCAGCCCTGGCACTACTATTTATGAACGTTGTGTCATCTTCACAGAGGCATTATATGAATTCATAAAATGCAAAATATCAATGCACAGATGTCCTAATGACAGATTTTAAGCCGGTTTTTAAGATTTACAGTATATGCATGATATGTCCATTTTAATGAGGGTTGGACCCCAGAAAAGAAGGTGAAATTGAAAAACTAAACAAAATATCCCGAATCCACTCTGAACAAATCTTTGTAACTAAACAAAATAAAACCATTTATTTCAATCTGACTCTATACATTAATTTAATTTTGTTGCTGAAAATGTATCCAATTTTGGCAATTTTTACACAAAAAATGCTTATTTTTGTCGAAAACATAAAATGACAATACATTTTTTTCATCCTATTTAACCACAGAAATACTTTTACCTCCAATCCAAGTCAAAATATAGAGTAAATGAGTAAAAATACCTAAAATTAGCACTTTTTGCTTGTTATTTTCCACCAGTGCTAATATTTTATTTTGGGTCTAGGCAGTGAACCTCTTGCTCACATCTCTTGCATTACATTTCCTGTGTTTGCAGGAGAGAGCACACCTGGCAAACTGCTCTCCCGGCTCTGATCCAACGACGACAGCATCATTATCTCCGGCTCACATTGTTTTGCTAATTGCTTGTCTGCATCGTGTCGCAATCAAATCTAAACAAAATAATTGTCAACCGACGCTGCATCTGTGGCCTGCTCCAGTCGGGTGCACTGGGGGGGGAAAGATTCACAAGAACACTAGGAGAGGCATATGGTTTCACCCTGACGCAACTTTGGCTTTTAATAGGTCCTGTAACACACTTTATTTTAAGGGGTTTTACAATACTCTTCGGTGCCTTGGCAATGGCTTTTGACATTAAATGCAAACAGGTAAGTCATTCACCTCTAATTTCTGACAATACTAAACACCTCAGACTGTAGTGAAGCTGTCTAAATAAAGCTAAAAACAATCCCTGCTATCATTTAGTCAAGACATGCCTTAACCCTCTGAGGTCTTGTGGCATGTTTTATTGTTATTTTTGCCTGGTATTTTTTTGTTTTATTGTTTTATTGCTTCTGAAACACCTCCGCATGGTGCACCATCAAGTGCTTGGACTTTTTTTTTTTTTTTCATCACAAATAGTATCATCTGAATGCTTTATTAGAGTCATATCAATGAAATCCTCATGATAGAAGCAGAAAAACAACCAAAAAAATAGGTGAAAATTGGATGCAAAACATCAATGACTATGGCTGTGGACATTAGAAAATGTTTTGTGGGTTAGACCTGGCCCAGGAGATCGAAGATAAAGGCTGTAGTTACTGTAGAAAAAAATAACAAAAAAATGTAAGCGCTCATAGCACTTTTCTGATTATTATTCCACTAAAATATGCTTCTATTAACATTGAAGGCTATAAACCTGACCTTCTATGTGAAATATTTTTTTTCTCCATATATTCACATTTTTGGGAAATAAAAACAACCAAAAAATTGTCCTAAATGTTACCCCATAGTTGTGCTCATTTTTGGCACAAATGTTACTCCATACCTCCATCAGCTGCATCTATTTTCATTGGGCTTCAGCGAGAATATTAGGCAAGTTTTCATCAAATAAAAAGTGCCTTAAATATTAGGAGTTGGTGCACACATTTCAGTACAATGCCCTGAATCTGTGTTTATTCAGAGAGACAGACCCACTCCGGACACTAGTGTCAACTGCCTCTGCATGTCTGATGTCTCTGAATGAGTAATACCATTGCAAACAACAGAACTTCCTGTCACAATAAAAGCTGCTAACTTTGTGGTCACTGCTCCTGGACGTGTGAAGAAAAAGTACATATTGTCCCCAAATCATCCTTGTTTGGGGGACCGCATTCCTCCATCTAAAGGTAAAGGATCCAGAATCCTATTTTGGAGGATCTGGCAAAGATTTGAGATGATATAATGGTGTTTAAAGGAAGTTGTCCAGCCGCTGCTTTGGCTTGTTTCCCAATCAATCACACCAGTCAAAAGGTAAACCTGTACCTAGTTTCTTTTATGAAGCCATGAGTGGAGGCCATTTGAGCACTGAAATTACCACCACTTCAACATGTGGGAGGAAGTATTTTGAGATGTTGAAGAGGACATGGACTGAATATAAAAGATTATTCATACTTGTGTAAGTGAAACAAAGCACAACATGCCAACAATATATGTGCTAGCTTTTTTGCTGTAAAGTTACAAGTCAGGTTTGAGGAGAACAAACAATGCATTTTTTATTACTGGCCTCTTTTAAAAACCTTTCAAACCCTTCATATTCTACTTTTGTTCAAATTAGCTGTGCAACTGTGTAGGTCAGACTCGACAAAATGTTAATGTATGCAAGATTAGTCCTCCACTGACGGGGTTTTAATATCTTGAGAGAAAACAGCGCCCCGAGTGGTTTAAGGCAGTAATAATCAATAATAGTTAATAATTCAATAGGCCATTATCAGTGACATACACTGCGTTATGACTTACAGCAAAGAGCAGAAGTCAAAGGGGTGTTAAGGCTGGAGGGCAATTAGTGTGAGGAGGAGTTAGATGGTACAGAGGTAGGAAAAGTATTGCTACTTCAAAATAAAGTTTAGTAGTTCAGTTGTAGTGAGTAAAATATAAAGTGATAATTTATGCATTAAGGAGTAAAAGGTATACTCATGTGATACTATACTTTGCTAGTACAGTGACTGCTAATAGATCTACTACAATTACTATAACAACTACTGCTACTACAATCAATGCTGCTTATTCTCATCTACTATTATAACAACCACAAAAGTATTCCACATACTTTGTACTAGGGCTGCAAGAGTAATTGCTATAAAAAATAATTATTTGAATGGTTGAAATTAGGTAATCACAAAGGCTGCAAATATTGAGACAAGACATTGTTTTCTGCAAAATCTCCAATCTTTACAGTTTAGAACTCTGCAAACAAGCGGTTTTTGTGTTCGTTCAGCAGATTCTATTGTTTTTCAGATAATTATGTTCAGGCCCGTCGACAGGGGGGGTCAAAGGGGTATGTTGTCCCCGGGCCTCAGGACCAGGGGGGCCCTTGCTCTGCATGATTCTTTTTTTTTTTTTTTTTAAATATCATTACTTGCTTTGACATTCTGTCTTAATGCATAAAATCATCTCAATAACTCGGGATGGTTTATTTTTGTCCATCTTAAAGTTTTCCTTGAATGCACACTCCCCCACTAAACACAAATGAAGGAGTGCTCTTTAACCTGTTAAACCCTATAGGACCCAAATTTGACACCGGTTGGGGTTTAAGAGGTTAAGCAGGACCAAAGGAAGAGAATGATGAGAGAACAGTGGTGTCAAATTGTGGGAAAGGGCCCCAAAATACAGCCTATAAAATGATTTATTTTAAAAATGCTGTAGCAAACAGGTGCCGCCGCAAGGGTTGAGAGGTGGGGGGCCCATGAGAAACCTTCTTGCCCCGGGCCCCACCAAGTCTGTCAACTGCCCTGATTATGTTAGTGCGCCAGGAGGTGTAAAAAAAATGAACTGAACTGCAATAGAAATACATTGCAATTTGCAGTCTTACTTTAATCCTGAGGAGGTTTGCTGGGTGGTCTGGTAAAAAGCAATCATGATGTTTAAAAATGTTTCGCTCGTATTGATTAATCTCAATTGTCAATCTCAATTTTATTTCATATTATATTATTACGTTTAGTAGCCACTTACCAGTCAGGCTGCTGACGTTCAATACAAGAAGTTGAAATACAGCCTGGTGTCCTCATCATTGTCTCCAGTGGAGTTTAGTCAACTCAAGTCTGCCCCATAAGTTCCACCTGAATATTCATCCTGGCTCTAGTGGTGTTCTGACCGACATTCCAGGATGATAACTGCAAATATGACCCAGTGCCTTACAGTCCACACATTCGGCACTAAAAACTGAAAACTGAAAACTTGACTTCTTCATCCTGAAAATGTGTCTCTGGTCAGCTGCCATCTTGTTTTCTGTTTATAACATGGAGGACTAAAGTATGGAGTAACATTTGTGCCAAAAATGGGGTAACATTTAGGACAATTTTTTTGTTGTTTTTTCTCAAAAATCTGAATATATGGAGAATAAACACAGATTTCACATAGAAAGTCAGGTTTTAGACTAGACTTTAGACTTTATTGTCCCCGAGGGGAAATTCTTCTTCACGTACACAGTGCATGTTTGACAATAGACAATAACAGACAAGAGCATACAAAAGACAATACTACACTCAGCGGGGCCTGGTGTTAAGAAACGTGATGGCTGAAGGGATCAGGCTTCTTCCAAAACGAGCATCTGAGCGCCCTGTACCTCCGTCCTGAGGGCAGAGGAGTGAGGTGTTCATGGAGGGGGTGTGTGGTGTCCTGTTCTATGGAGAGTGCAATGCGTCCAATGGCCCTGTTGTTGAGATCTGTGAGCATTGGTGTGGGGAGTCCTATATATATATATAGCCTTCTATGTTTGTAGAAACATATTTTAGTGGAATAATAATGCATTTTTGTTATTGTCAAAAATATAAATTTCTACAGTAACTACAGCCTTGATCTTCCATCTCCTGAGCCAGGTCTAACCCACAGAACATTTTCTAATGTCCACAGCCATATACATTGATTTTTTGCATATACGGAAAGAGTGAGGTTTTTTGTTGTTTTTCTGCTTCTATCATGATTACTTTATTGATATGACTCTAATACAGCATTCAAATGATACTAGTTCAATTTGTTATGAAAATAAAGAGTCCAAGCACTTGATGGTGCACCATGAGGAGGTGTTTCAGAAGCAATAAAACAATACCAGGTGAAAATAACAATAAAAAAAATGCCACAAGACCTCAGAGGGTTAACTAAAAATAAAATCTTCCATTTAACTGCAAACCTGACTATTAAAAGCCCCATGACAACAGAGACTGACTAAAGTTGGGAATCTTGGGATACTGATTTTGATAGTCGCAGGGCTGACATTTAAAGACATTAACACACAAACAATTGTGCGTTCTCATATTCATTCACTAGGGGAACATTATAGTGCGACCAAATCACCAAACGCAGGCGTCTCCTTTAAGATAACAGCTTTTCCTTGCACAGCTGTTGTCCTGATATTAATATTTCTCATGTCTGGGCCACATGTTTACATTAGCATGTCTCAAACCCACCACTTGAACATAATTGCGCCTCTTGTGGGTGTCACACGAGGCGGCGGTAAGGGCCTGTAGGTTTTCCCCATAGCTAACGTCTTCCTCGGCAGCGGACATTTTCGACACAAATTGAGCCGCGCGCCTCCCGCCCGACTTGTTAGCAGAATGGGGGTCGCAGAGGAGAGTTCACGCATCCCGAGACTAGCGTGACATTTGCAGGCAGCGGCGGCAGTGGCCTTTTGAAGGAACAAGACACATATAGAGACATATATATACAGGGAGGGTAGATCGCTAATTAGCCTAGCGCGTCCCCCACGGTCTCGCAACTTTTTACTTTCTTGTTAGATATCACACCTACGGATCGACAAATAATGTGGGTTTAAATTTACCTCGGAAGTCAGCGCAGGAACACTTACACAAGAAAAGTGCTAGGCAACAAAGTGACATTAACATGCAGAGCTTAAAATAAAGGTTTCATGATGTTCCAGACTTGAAAAGTAATTAGCAACTCAAGCCACTGATTTAAGTAATGCTTTGAGAGAAAGTGTATTGCAGAAGCGGCAAAGATACGTTATTTGTGAGATTAAAAAGGGACAAAAGGGTAGATATTGCACAAGTGTATAGGGCTGCGCTCAATATATTGTTACGCAGTACTTCACAATACGTGTATTGGAGCGAGACACCCGTATCGTGATACACAAATAATACAAGAAAATAAATTCAATATGTGTGTTTGGCTAATTCAGAACATATCACAACACACACCAACTACTTCAATATCAAGTTTACCTTGCTGTGCATATTCACTAGGGCTGCAAGGTTCATTGATATCGATATCACAATTTTAAATACTGCAATAACCTAACCTCAAAGGCTGAGGCTTTTTCTTCCTTTTTTCTTCCTTGTGTCTCCAGAGTTTCATGAAGCTAAAATATAATAAATGAGTACTACTGCAATGTATAATAGCAGTTTTAGAAGTATATTTTGCTGACAATACTAGTACAGTGGCCTGGTCCTACCATACCCTCGTACTCATTTTGTACAGAGGGTCTGGCCCTACACAATTGAGCTCCGTTTTCAGGTGGGAGGAGTCAACTCCTTTTAAAGTTTGAAACGATTGGATCTGATTTTACCCAATCACTAGCCTGGCCTTAGCCATCCGTATTATAATTTCCTGCATATGCCTGACGTCACCTACAACACCCGCCTCCCCCACTCGCTAAATGGTCCGAAGAAATTCAACCGATGTTAACCCAGCCACTGAGATCAGACCCAGACGTACATGTAGGGAAATGAAAATTGACCGGAGTTTACGGAGGGCTACGGAGGGCTACTAGTACAGTGACAATAAACAATAATATTGGTCACCGCGATGAAGAGAATGTACGATTAGTTGATCTTTTTTGTCATAATTGGCATCATCGCTTGAGTAGATAATCAGCAGATCATTTATGTGACAACTTTGTTAATCGCAATCATTTTGGCCAAGAAAATTGTGAGACAAAGATTTCCATTTCGTCCCATGCTCAGACAATACTGAATTGCATGAAAAATATATGACAGAAATATATAATATTAGAATCGCAATCGCAATTTCTGTCTGAGAAATCGCAATTAGGTTTTTCGTGCAGCCCTACTATTCACCATAATAAAAAATTCTATCTAGTACACCTTTACGGTCATTTTTCATGCGTTTCTTTGGAATATGTATTATATTATGGACACTGTACCAGGATACACTTGTACAGTATCATGATACATATCATATCGTGGACCTATCGTATCGTGACGTTGTTGGCAACCCAGCCCTATACTGTACATAAGAGCTGCCAGCGAGTCCATGGAATATGTAACTCCTTTACAAAATTCTACTTAGTTGTGTAAAGCTTGGATTATTTCTGGTTTTATCTCATCAAACTAAGTAATAATGAAAACATGAAAACTCTTGCGCTTTATGCACATACACGTGTAAAAAGACAAAATCAAAATCTCGCAGAAAAATGATATTTCTGGAAATAAATTAGATATTGCCTGAAGTGAATCCATGATAGATCGCCAACCTGTGGCTCAGTAACTCTTTGGCCCTTTCCACAAAATTAATCGAAAAATATTTATAGATTAATTTTCTCTCTGTATCGAAGTATGATCTTAAAAGCTACCAAGAGTAAGTTATTTGTGATATTAAAAAAGGACATAAAGTATGCAAAACTGGTTCATTTTTAGCTGCAACATCAGTTGTCAGAATTGTGATCTGCTCAATCGTGTGATGAAAGCCCATGAGTAGGAGCAGAATGGAAGGTTTGGGCAGAGAAGTGTCCAACTCACCACCAGACGTAAACTGAGAATAATGCTGCACATTGTCAAACTTGGCCCATTAGTAAAATGTCATACATGTTGAATAAGATTGGAAAAGACAGTGGTATAAGGAGGCCGAATTTCCTTAAGTAAAAGAACAGATAAAGAAGTAACACATTTTTAAGTCTAAGTATCAGATTTATATTCTGCTTAAGTAAAAGTATGTGCTTTACAAGTAAACTATTGAAAGGGGTATTTTTTATGAAGAACTGTGCTGTTGTCAGGGCCGGCCCCAGCATTCAGGGGGCCTTAAGCAGGATTATGTCATGGGGCCCTTGCAACTTCAATTTAATTTTGGACAAACACTGTATTTATTCCATTAAATGAGACACAAAGTCAATTTCCCCACCCTTCAACCTGACTAAGGCTGTTAAAGAAAGTAGACTACACTGCAAAATGAAATCTAGAAATTAGTTAAATTTTCTTGAAATTGGTAAATTTGCCCCTGATTTGAGAAATTAATTTCAAGAATTTTGGTAAGTTTTAGTATCTAATTGCACTCAAAATTAGAAGTAATCTCAATTAGCTTGGAAAAAGAATGTTGATTTTGTTTTGTTTTTTATTTAAAAAAAAAACATAAACATACCCCACAGGCAGAATTGTTGAAATTAGTTACATCATTTCTCTTTGTGTAGCTGTTCTCATAATCTAAAATAGATCTGGTTATGAAAAATAGATCTGGGGGGGTCCATGGGGGTCGCGAGATAATTTCAGGGGGTCGCCAAATCCAGTTGGAGGCATATTTTCAATGTTATTTGAATGAAAATTGTGCCGTGTGAGGGTCGTGAAACACCAGTAAGAGTTATATTGGGGGTTGCGACTAAAAAGGGTATGGTAATAAAAAATCTTAAACAATTTAGAAAAAAATTCAAATCGGAGACATCTGCTTTTGCAAATGAACTCTTTGTATTCACCTTATTCTGCCCCGCCCACTTTTGTTGTAAAAGCATTTCCTGTTTGTCTTGGCACTTCCTGTGAGCTGGGATTTCCATTGTTGTCAAGAGAGTGAATACAATAAAATACAAAAAACTCAAAGGCTCAAAGTAAATAAGTTTGTGTGGCTCAGGTTTAGTTTCAGTGGAATATCATCACTTTCTTTTCATTGTGACTCTAATTGGCTAATTGTCTGTGAGGAACTCTAAAGGACCAAAGCTGATGGATATACTGTATTTACACAGCAGTTTGTTGTAAATGTTACATGTTTCACCAAAAACTGCAATATCGGCTGAAGTCAGACCTGCACTTTGACCATGAAAACAAGATGGTGGCACCCATTGCAACTTCCTGAATAAGGTGAATATAGAATACAGGGTTTCTACAGGTCGCAGCAAGTCAAATTTAATGCTTTTTAAACAGTGTGAGTGGTTGGATTTACATGTACTGTAGATGTATAAAAAGCAGCAGATGTGAGTGTGGCCATAACCACATTCCACTGGGCTACTTCATGCCCCCCCCCTCTGGTCCGGGGGCCCGGGGCAACCGACTTAGATGCCCCCCTCCCCCCCCTCGCGCCGGCCCTGACTATAATGTTTCTCATTAGAACGGCTTTACTGCAGCTTTAGATTCACCGACTGAGGTCACAAAGAGGTCACTGTGAGAATACATGCGATTATTAGACCACAATTCAAAATCCTTTTATCACAGTTCGAATATGTAGAGGAGCAGATACAGATAGCTGCTCTAAAAGTAAAATTGACTTAAAAGTGGCTACAAAATTAGCCGTTTAAGCAGAAAACGTTCACTTGAATCATTTGCCCATCGTTCTGCCGGTTCCAAAAGCCGAACATTGTTGCAGAAGCCTTCCTGAACATCCTTTGTCACACTGAATAACTGTTCTTCGAATCTTAATACGCGCAGACCCTGATATTACTGCATCTCATTGGGCGCCCCTTTAATCAGATTGCGCTCGGATTACTCACCTGTGAAATGCCTTAAGTTGACAGTTTGTTAATGTCTACACACAAAACCTTATTAACCACCGCCACCTCGTTTGACCCCTCGCAACTTCTTCCCCCCGCTGTTATGAGAAAGTGCTGGCCTTAAAAGAAACGCCCACGTGCCAAACAGTGAAAATCCCACTCGCGGCTGGTGAGATAGAGCTGTTTTTTTTTTAATGTGGGCTAAGTCACCTGAGATGGCACACGCGGTCGGAAAAGAGGAAGTAATAACGCGTGACACCTTAATTAAAAAGCAGGTCTCGGCACTGAAGATACAGCGCGGGGCTAATTCGATCTGGGGTAATTAATGTGAGTTGTTGTTGTGTTGACAAAAGGGCCAGGGTTTCGGCGCCAGAGAGCGACTTCACTTCATACGTGGAGTTCAGAGTTTCCACCTGAGAGAAGCGTAATCGTTTGAAATGGTGCAGCCCTGTATGATTCTCAGCCCATAATTGAAAGGGGCAGATCTTTTAATGAGATGCATGCTGGCTGGTACAAGCATTTCACGACCACGGTTGCCACAACAATGTGTAAGATTCTCCTTAAAATGATACCTAGCTTTCCCGGGTTTGACTTTTGTGTTGTCATTTTACGTCTTTGATGAAAATGTGATAGAAAAGAAGAAAAAAGGTAGACATTCACAACTGTCACTGTGGAATAACACTGTACATCAGGGCTACAAGGGAGTCTATGGAATATGTAACTCAAAACAGAATTATACTTCAGTTGGGTAAAGCTTGGATTAATATCTCTGGTTTTATCCCATCAAACTAAGTAATAATTACAAAAAAACATGAAAAACCTTGCACTTTATGCACATAAACTAAGGCAGCACAAATTCTCTCAAAATCTCGCAGAAAATCATCGGGAAAATGCTATTTCTGGAAATAAATGAGACATTGCCTGAAGTGAATCCATGATAGATCGCCAACTTGTAGCTCAGTAACTCTTTGGCCCTTTCCAAAAAATGAATCGAGCCATATTTATAGATTCATTTTCTCTCACCAATCTGCAATTTACGGTAAACGAAAAGAAAGTAATTTTCTTTGTGCTGAAATATTATCTTAATAGCTAAGTTGGTACGGCCCGTGAGTTCTGCTAAAAGATTTGGAGGTGGTACACAGTACTGGGAGGAAAGAAGAAGAGCTCTCTCATTTTATGCATAAAAAAGTACAACTAAAAAGAAAAGAGAGAGAGGGACAAATTGTTTTGAAGCCAGTCATGTTTCCCCTGTGCACGCGCGAGGTCAATAGTTCAAGAAGAGACGAGGAGGAGAGACATCATGTGGATGTAAAGTTGTGAATGCCATCCGAGCTGACCAGTGTCTGTATTGTTTACAATAAGCAGCTAACTTTACATACAAAGACTGCATAGCTAGCATTTAGCATTAGCGCTTAACATTAGCAAAAAGCATAACCATTCCAACAGATGTCAGACTAATGCACTAGTGAAGCGTGGTTCAGACTGAAACCTGCGGGTACCCACCGGTTCGGGTACCCAAATGAGATGACGAACTTCAGGTGTGGGTGGGTTGTGTTACAAATGGTACATATCTTTTTATATGTTATTATTGCATTCAGTGCAACAAATGCATAATTATCCATAAACCCAGTAGGTTGTGCCTTGTTGAATCTCCAGTTCAATAGGGTAAACGCATTACTAGTCGTTGTGAAGTTTCAGTATCATGCGCCTGTCACTTTAATTAGACTACCATGTGCCAAGTGCATGCACAACGAGCACCAAACCTGCTCACGCTACAGCCAGGGCCTACTGGGACTATTTGATGATGAAAATGATGAAATAGTTTTCATCATTTGACAGGATGAGAGCATGTTACTAACCTGAAGAGAGAGGGGAAGAGAGAGAAGCAGCTGTCCCGTAGTAAGGTAAGGTCCTGAGAGCGTCCTGCATGGGCCACTTTAGTCCAAACTGTTTAGTTTGACAAATAGTTGTCCCTGACTTGGTAAAAGTAAAGCCTTGTTTCTGCTTGTTGCCTCCTGATAAGTCCATATGTGATTTCAAACGTGTTTCAGCACCTCGTTAGATGTAAACAAAAGAGCCTTATCTAGACCGTGTAAATGTGCGTTCACGTGGTCCGCTCCATTGGGGAAACATCGACTGAGAACTACATCTGTAACGTAATGTAACCGAACTGCCGAAGGGCTGTTGGGTTACATTTTGTATATCAAACAGCAAAAATAATCCAGATTGAATTAATCTCAATGGACGTAGCCTTCGTTTTTGACCGAAGTGCGAACCTGCTAACTTTAGCCCACTTTAAAACATCGACTGTCCTCTCTGTGAATCTTCTACAGCAAAAAATCTCTTAATATCCTCCCCATTTCTATTAGTCAAATATATAAAACGCATCAAATGTTACTTTTCAGACGTAAATTATGTGAAGATGTCAGTCAATGTTTCCCGATTCATTTCAATGCCTCCGGTTTACCCTAAAAGGGGGCGTTAACCTTTTCGTTGCTCCACTCTATATCTGTGCTCAGGACGTAATGGCTCCTCTGTGGATAAGAATCAAACTAAACCCAGTTTAGGGAAAGTACTTTTCATTGGTTTCAACACAACAGGCAACGGGACTTGCCTGTTGTGTTGAAAGGAAAAATATAGTAATAAATATTATTACTTCACATCAAAATGCAAGGCCAGGTATATTTTTGATTTGAGGATTTGTAGTGATATTTTTAATTATTTGCCAATGTGGACCACTGTTCTATTATTAAGTAGCTCACAGAAGTAAAAGGTTGGAGGCCCCAGATGGGTACAATATTATGTCCTTCACTGTAACTGAAATGAAGTCCAGGTTATTTCATTGGACAGTCACAACCAAGAGGCGGTTTGATCAAAAACACAGGCTTGAACCACTATTTGTAAATGATAAAACTGATTACAAGAAGAAGAAACGAAGGACATAGTGCTCGTAGAATCACCTAATCAAGACACAATTTTAGGAAAGCATCTACCTGCCTTTTTTGCAATTGCGTTTAGATTTGCGTTTTCTAACAAACAATGGTGTCAGGTTTGTTGAATTCCCTGTTACTTTAATTGCCACAAACGCCTCACGGTGCGACAGACTGAGCCTCCTCCCTCCACAGCTGCTATAGCCAGCTCCACTTCAGCACAAATCAATCGTCAAATGTCTACTATACGTTTGTGCGATAAAGCAAACACATCCTTCACTGTCGAGAACTGCCACACTGTGCGTCAGGCCCATTGTTAGCGGCCCGTCTAATGCCACACTTTAGTTTCTTAGCCGAAAGATTGGAGTTGAGAGATAGCTTTATGAAATGCGCTTGTTAGATTTCTTTTGCGGTGGTCGTGTCGTTTTCAGATTTAGCAGGTTGTTAAGTTGCGAGCTGACGGCGGCTCGGCTCGTGTGAAAGGAAGGGAGGAGAAAGGCGGTGACAGAGACGGAAAGTGTGATCGCTGAATAGTTATCGAGCATCTGCTTCAGTCGAGCCAGAAATAGAGGTGGATTTGGTTAAAATAGACGTGATGTTGCCGTTGTAAATACTGATGTCTGTTTGAACTGCGAGAACGAAAAAGGCGCAAATTGGCCTGAGCGATCCAACAGTTCCAGTGAAGGAAGTTGGAAGATTAGCCGTACTTTTATAAATATCGTTTACATAAAAGCGGTGTAGCTCTTTGAAAAGCCGGACAAGTTTGTAAATACTATATTGCAAGCCATTTTCAATACAGAATCTTGTGGGTTTGGATACGATTAGCCGATGGATGATATGAGATTAAAAATGCAATATTCAATTACTGTATAGGCTTTGTTCACGTTCAAGAATTTGATGTTATAATTTCAGTTTTCAGTTGGAGGGCAGCTGCCAATAGAGGTTATGCATGTGATGTCACAACAGAGCAACAGTGTGGCAGTTCGATCATGGCGACGGCAGCAGAATGAGTGGAAAGTTTGAATTGTTATTCATTGATTTGACGTTCAATTTGCTATGATTAAGTTTAAGTTCTATTTAGTCGTAGGCAAAGATTCTTCAGTCTTCATCTGTACTCTGTAGTTCAAGTGTAGGAAGTTTCAAGTGTAGGAAGTCCAAAGATCAGATCGTCATCAGCTTAATAACGACTTGAACACGTTCGTGGGTCTCTTAAGAGTAAACCAGAAGGAGGAGTTAACCTCTAAGTCCCTCCTCTCTTGGAACTAAAGGTAGGAAAACATCTTAGCCTAGTCATAATTGACATGGCTCGTTACCTCTCTAGTAATATCCATATCCATTTTAAGAGAGGAGGGACTTAGAGGTTAACTCACGAACCCACGGACGTGTTCAAGGCGTTATTAAGCTGATGACGATCTTTGGACTAAGATCGAAACGTCCTACACTTCAACTACAGATTTCAGATG
>OMNZ01025497.1:327-30074 GCA_900303255.1 Lesueurigobius sanzi | reverse complement strand
TATGTATGCACAATATGTAAACTTCTGATCAAGGACATTTGGCTAGTTTCTAGTTGAAAAGCGTCAACAAACAGGTTTTTTGACAATAAATGGCGTCATGCAACACTAACCATGAGCTAAATAAAGGTTTTTGTGTTATCATTCATATTCTATGAAATGCATAAGTTTACATACACTGACATTCTGCCAGGGGATGTAAACATATCACAACAGTATAGAATATAGAAAAAGTAAAATTTCAGTGATATATAGCTTGGTTAAACTTCGGGGCTCTTTCTCAGGAGGATATATTGTTTTAATGGGAGAGACCAAATCTCCAGGACAGAAATGCCACTTTGTGTAAATACAGTCAAAGGTTTGGACGAATGCAAGATCCGTTTCAGCATTATAAACAAAACCATGGCTCTCATTCACAGAGCAGGAAGAATTAGTCGGTTTAGGGAGCATGTGTGCTCCAGATTATTGTAATTTATAATGCTTTTGTGTTGCTTACTTTAAAGTATTTGGGCACTGAGTCATGAGAAGGACGGATGCAGCACTGTTGTCCCCAAGGGTCGTCTCAAATTCTCAAAGTCCAAAGAGTATCTCATTTAAACCCCTGATTTTGACATAAGTTTTTAATTCCATAATGGGAGCTTCCAGCAGCAACTTGTATTCAGTTTCATCCTGCCTTTGTTTGCTCAAAGGAAAGTTTTTTTTATTCAGAACAAAATGTTTTTTAAGGTCAAGGTTGCCGTGAAGACCCTACTGTTTTTGCTATCTCATTACATGTTTGTTCAGCCTGTCCCGCTAAACCTGGAGCATACATTAAGCCAATCAAATATGACTGTCATTTACTTGACATTGTTTAGGGGAAAAATTCAGTCTTCAACCCCAGAAAGCACAAGGCCCTGATATGCAATCTGGCTGCTTTAAACATTTGTCAGATTTCAATAATTGCAGTAAACAGTGTGTAATCAACTTCAAAGTGCGCTGCCAGGACTCGTCATTCGGACAGATAAAAATGAGCATCTTCGAAAACACGCACGACACGCCTGTTATAATGCGAACCAGCCTTGGAAACTCAGCAAGGCTTCGTCAATATCAAACTGGAAAAAACAGTAGTGCTTCGAGCTGCTGGATCCATAAAGTGGGCCTAATTTTACTGCTCTATAAAACACCCTCCTCGCTGCCTCTAGAATTAAACTATTTATGTGCTCAAGTAAATCACAAGAAGGACTGTTGGCTCCAGAGCACGATAAGCTAAATATGTCTTTTTGTTAGTTTTTCTATTCGGGATATGATGATTTTAAAATGTTGCTTAAATTACTTTACTGTTTAAATTGTTGCTATGAAGAAGCAAGACACATCTGGTGCCAAGCAAAGTTGAATCACACTTAAGTTCAAGTTTCTCATTCCAGATTACCCCAAATTTTCAAACTTATTGGTAATTACAATGAAAACACAGATTATGTTCAATGATTTATTTGATGCCACTTATTGAAATGAATATACTTAACTAAAACACAGAGAGTTGAGAGTAGCTTTTTAGAGTAAAGATGGCCGGTACTGGACTGGTATTCAGCCAGCTGCCAAACAAAGATCATTAGTGCTGATGAAACTTGAATGAGAGGTGATACATCATGAACAAAGAATAGGTGATGGCTACTCGCCTCTTAGACTTCTCGAGGTAATGTTAACCGTAGTAACATAAGTGCTGTTTTGAATAATTTGTGGTAGTAGCTGATATCACCTAACCTTGCGCTGCAATATGTATTGCCGCGAGATTTGTGATTTCACATATTCGGGAAAATACATCTTAAAAGACTCCAATCCCTTACGATCGGCTCGACTCAGATATTTGCGGGACCAATAATGTGCCTGCATTGGGGTTTAAGGCGGGACATGTTGGTATGACGTCACACCAAATGCCCTGCCGAAGTATAACAAGCATGGCTACGTCTAAGGACTTACTTTATGATGCCGTAATTGACTTCTGCTATACTATTTCTACTTGAAAAGGGAAAAGCAAAGAGACGTTTGTGCTTTTCTCCGACTGGAATCTGCAAAAGTATGGTCGGCAGGTACTAACGGGTGTTTGAAGTATTGCTGTAACGTCCCCCCCTTTCATGAATGGATTGGATGAGAGCCTTCCCAGATTGCTACGCATATTAATCTGGTACACGCCAGGTTAGATATCACCAATTTAAAAGATGAAATTATGTCAACTTTCTGCTATTGCAAAAAAAAAAAAAAAAGGCCATTTAAGAGCTGTTGCTGTAAGCTAGTCTATCTGTTACTATTTGTCTTAATTATTCTGAAATTAGTCCTGACATGTTAACTCAAAGCCTGTTAGTAATTGATAATAAATATCAGACCTTTGAATGAGAATGGGAACCGTGTTAACGCAATTGAAATCACTTTGTGGGGACCAAAATCTGGTTTCAATCCCCATATCGCAGGAAATCGACGAGGCCTTCCCTTCACACCTCTGCTCAAATTCTGCCTGACATGTTTTATAAAAGAGTATTATGTCCGTGTCCAACATTGAGAGGAAGCATTTCAGATCTGCTGCTACAACAGAGGAAGTGCACTTAAGAGCAGTGGCCCACTCACTGAAGAAAAATGGTAGCTTTGTCCGGCTGTGTCAGAGCCACGAAAAACACACACTTCACTGGCTGTTTGGGCTTTTTAGCGACAATAAGAATAATAAAAAGCAGGTCCATAGGCAGTGAAAACCTGCCATTGATATCAAACGAAGCTGCTGCAGATTGTTTAAAAAGAAAGATCCAAGCTGTACATTCACACATGTGTGACGTAATGCAGTCATCGACTGTTGGTGTGATCCAGGAAAGTTCTGAGCCAGGAGCACATGAGAGGTAAAACTGAACAGACTAGGCCTGTCGTGATGTTGTTCATGCCCAGCTACAGTCTGACTGCACGCCTTAATGCATCGGCGCACTAAATACCAAGTTTAGTCAAAGTATATGTCATTTCATTTGAAATGATTGGGCAGCCATAAGTTTAGTTCCAGTCGGTGTAAAAGATGAAATCCAAAATAAATAGGATCACATTGTTATCCACCCATGTACGGTTGTGGCCAAAAATGTACATGTATGCATTTCATAGAATATGAATGGTGACACAAAAACCTTTATTTCACTCATGGTTAGTGGTTGTGTGAAGCCATTTTTTTTACGCTTTTCAACCAGAAACTAGCCAAATGTCCCTGATCAAAAGTTTACATATTATGCATCTCTTTTAAAGAGAGTCCAATTTTGTCCTAGGAGAATCCTGTATTTCAGCTGAAGTGAGTTTTTCTTTGCTCCTGAACAATTTTCCCTGGCAGTTGTTGAAGGTCATGTAAACATTAGATCAGGGACATTTGAGTAGTTTCTGTTTCATTATGATTTCAAAAGAGTGACAATAAATGGCTTTGCACAACCACTAACCATGAGTGGAAAAAAATATTTTTGTGTTGTCATTCATATTCTATGAGAAATGTCTATGAGAAAAAGATTACAAGGACATAATATGTTGTATTGGAAACAATTTACAAAATAATTCCAAATCCCCATAAAGCTGAAGATAGCATACAGTATACAGAAGGTGTTTGCCTTCATTTCACAATTCATACAGCTTTCTGGCTTGTTTATGTAGCATTAGAGACTGGTCCTGTAAATCTGATTCTGCGTTCAGAAATAGCCCTGTACCTCTTTCCTCTCTATGTAAGGGTCCACATTAGTCTTTACCAAAGTAGAAGCTATTTTTCCTGAGGTCCTTTTCCATATTCCATTAGCTAATCGCATCTTGGCGTTCCGTAAACGTGCACTGGGTCGGCTGCTGGTGTGAAGCTAAAGCTGAACAGAAGCCCTGAAGATGAGGGTGACATGTGTGCGCTCCAACAAATGGCTCTTGCAGGAACAAACTTTAGTGCGAGTCTCGACGCGTGTCAATGCTGTGACTGATGTGCGGCCAAGAACAATGTAATATTGGGGCTTCAAAAACACGTTAGCTTCATAATGTGTTAATAAATGATCCCGTATCCACGTCGTGACTGCGGCGCTCTATAGGCTCTTTCTGTACAATGAATCACGGAGGATGATGAAAGAGGAGCGGCCTAATTTGTATAGTCACTGGCATGTGCGAACTCTGCTAAATTCACATGTGCCGAAGCCAAATGAAATATCTGTTCAGCTCTCACACATGGCCTGACTGCAACATGGAGATCTAATGCAAGAAGCAGATCTAGGATGAGAAATGCATGATGGGATTGTAAATTACATCGTCCCGGCTGACAGCTTTAGCAGACCGTCATGGCGAACATGTGTTACCGGTGTCTTCACTGCAATTCTTATGTTTATAACAGTATTACGTCTCTGACATGGAAGATAAATGACATCTGTAATTGCAAAATGTTCAAATTAAACATTATTTAGTAAGACATGGCACACACTTCCTCCTACCTGACTGATCCCGTACTCAAGGGTGATATAAATTTGTGTATAGAAGTAATAGTTTCCTGCACAAATCTTGTGTAAATATGACATAATTGGTCGCTTGGTCTTTAAAGTGCAATCATGATAATGAATAACTTCTGTAGGGTGCAGCCTTGTACAGATGAGTAATGCTGTTTTTGAGGCTAAATAAGAACCGTGTCATGGGAAATTGTTGGTACATTGTGCCGATTCAAAAAAAGGCTGCCTTTTGTATTTATCGTGGTCCATGCAAGTAAACTATATTGAATTTGCTGCATTTGGTGCAAAACCACAACTGTTTTCCTCGTGCCAAGTGTGACAAATTTGGTGCTTTGTGTCACTTGTATTTTTGTTGATATTTCGCTTTTTGACTCCTTCTCTCGACATAAATAATTCAAATAGCCACATTATGAAGCTTATGGAGTTACTTGGGCTTATTTTTTGCTGACTCTCCATGTTCCACGCCGCAACTTTCCCCCCATTTACTCCAAGGTCTTCTCCACGTCCTAATTCTCAGCCTTAATTGCTATAATTGGTAGATGCAAATTAACGGCAATTGGACTTGACTGGGGTCATAAATCCAGCACTCAGAAGTGAGCGACTTTCTGGCAGTCTGCAGCAGACCACCGTGGGCAAGGGGTGCTTAACTTACTAAGTAATTGCAAGTTTCATGAATCATAATGCTTCTGAAAACCCCCTCAGCACACACGCTAGAGCCCAAAGGGTGAAGCATTAGGCCACTGGGAGTCGAATACGAGCGATTGAGAAGCCACCGTGCAGGACTTTTTTAGAGTAGTCATTTTAAAGAGACTGGATCAAACTGTTAAAAAAAATTTTATTATTTGCCTTTTACAGTGTCCAATCCTGGTGCATTCCATAATAATAATAAGCCTATGTATATTTTAAAGTGTAATTATTGTTCATATAAAAGCTTTAAAACACTACAGAGCAGCTAATGAAGTTCTTCCTAGGGCTGGGCAATATGGCCAAAAATTTGTCTTTTAAAGGCTTAATCTGCTTCTTCTGGGGTTTAGACCTGGTTTAGTCCTGGTTTTGTCTTGGTTAAGACCTGTTTTAGTCTGTGATATCGTCCAGGTTCAGACTTGATTTAGACCCAGTTTGCTCTCGGTTTATTTCTGATTTAGGGTAGACATGATTTAGTCCAGGGTAATCATTGTTTCGTTCTGTGCCTGGTCTAGTCCTTTTTAGTTTGGTCCTGGTTTAGCCCATGATTTCAGTCTCTGCTTTAGTCTGGTTTACTTCTTGGTTTAGACCTCGTTTCCACCTGGTTTAGACCTGATTTCCTCCTGGTTTAGACTTGGTTGAGACCTAGTTTTCTCCTGGTTTAGTCCCAGTTTAATCCTGACAATAGAAGAGTGGAGAAAGTGTCAGTATTTGAGCTCAGAGTTGCGTAAAACATAAAAACCACTGAATCACAATTTGACAATTTTCCCAAAAAAGCAGATCGTCATGGAGACCAGATCACGATTCGATTTTTATCATAGTATCACCCAGCCCTAGTTCTTCCACAGCTTTATTCTTTGCTTCTTATATTGATTTTGGCTAACTCTATAATAATATTTACTAGTACCCTCGGACATGGCAGATTTTCATGGTAACCTTATTTACAACATTCCACCCCAAACCCTATAGAAAGCCATTTACGGCAAGTACCTCTACTTGACCCACGAAAATGATTCTGCTTTTTGCGGTTAAATAAAATGGTCAGCCCCGTCCATGAAGAAAAATGTAGCCCTCGTGACATCCGATGTTTGCATTTTACATGGCATATGTTCCCACAGTTCAAATATACAGTAGTTGGCCTTGGTTCAAAACAAAGAACCTGGAGTGGTCTCGAAGTGTAGCACCTCTATGTACAAAACTAATCTAGCTTGACGATGTGGAATTAAGGCTGAGATGTGAATGAAATCTCCGGTCAGTGTGTGTGTTGTATGGGAGAGCAGAAGCAGGCCCCGTAAGTCTCAAACATACTCTCAGATTTGCCCCCACCTCGGCCCGAAGTGTAAGCAGACAAGTATTGCATGTGATTTTGGGGGGAAATGGAGTAAAAAACAGGTTCGGGGGTTGCGGGTTCAGGTTGTGGCTTTGAGAGTGACGAGATCCAGAAGCCAGCGGCACTTGGTTTTACCCCGGTGCTTCCTGCCCTGTTGGCCTGGGGCAGAGGGCGACGCGAGGGGCGTGTGCTGCTGGGAGAGTGAGAGTGGGAAAGGTGGGAGGCCAGGGAAAGCTAATAAGGCCCATGGTTCGCAGTGCACCAAAAGGATCACCTCGGCACAGCTCTTGCACTACCAGCCACAAACAAAGCAGTGGTTAGTTTTACAACCTTGAACCAGGGTTAGCCCCAGAAACCACAGCAGGGTAATCTGGGTCTCCTAGACTCCATTCTCACAGTTTTGAAGCAAACCGCTTATTTATATATTCACTTCGTACAGTTGTTGTTTATTTGAGAAATGTCACATTTTACAAATATTTACAAGTTATCATCATTACACTTCTATTTTGTTTTTGCTCTGTTTTCATTTACGTTACTGGTTACATAGTGAAAATAATGGGAAGATTTACCAATTATTTATCTTTGTAAGTAACATGGGAAACCGCCATGAGACTAAGTGGCAAATTAGTCTATTGAGCATGTTTTAGCTGATAGTAGGAGTGCCCGCAAGACATGCAAATCCCACATAAAAACATGCACACTGGAAGTCAAAAGCCTGGGCCTCCTTGCTGTGAGGCAATAGTGCCACTCAATTGACCTTTCACAAAACCCCACCACAAAATGACATTGTTCAATCAAAACCGTAACTCTCCGTCAAGCTTTAGGCCTCTACCCAGCAAAATGAATGGAGCGAGTTTGTTTTTCTCTTCCCAAAGCTAAAAACTCACCCGGAGCGGTACTTGCTAGCTTATTAGCATTGTTAAAACCAGTTTACCACCCGTCTATACAGTTTGTGCTGAGTTACATGGGGACTGGGAGCACACAAGGACATCACGGGAAAACATTAGCAAACCGCGGCGTTGCCTGAGCAGCTACCCCGAGCAGCTACCCCGAGGTAGAAGCAGCTGGCAGGGAGAGCGTGCGTGTTTTCCCCGGCCAGAGGCACCCGCTGCCGGCTCATTTCATGTTCAACATCGATTACATAGTACATCCAAGCACATATATAAGTTACACATGTATGTAGGGCAGCCCTGAGCGATCATAGCTCGTAAGAATGAGTACATCATTTTCAGATTTTAGAGTATGACCAGCGGAGCTCCTGTGGGCTTAGCTAGTTAGCAATAGCAACGCTAATATTTTAACACAAGAAGAAAACTTTCCCAGCCGTGCAAGAGCATGATCGGTGCATATTTTGATAATTTAGACATGTGACCAGGCATGGAAAGCTTAAATTGCTTACTTTGCGTTGAATTCTCCCATAGAAGTACCAATATGTTCCGTTCTGGCGCTCCGGTGGTAGTCTCCAAGCTCTGTTCGTGATCTTGCCTAGGGAAAATACTCCTTGCTCCAGCGAATGTCTATGCATGAGGGTCCCCAGGGAAAATGCTGCTTGGTCTCGTGAAGATCTATGCCAAATCCCGGCCTGTCCTGCGGTGTCTCTGTGGCGATCTTCCCAGGGAAATAATGCTCCTGCTCCCGCGAAGATAGCGCCCCATGTCTATTTCTCATGTCTATCAATCCACTCCACTGCATAATGTAAGCAATTATGCCTCAATCTGGAGGATAGGAATGTGGAGGTACTAACACACATTTCTCCTCGCTATCAATCAATTTATTTTTGTAATGCCCAATATCATAACAGAAGTCATCTCAAAGGTCGGTATGGACAAAAACAAATCAATATCAGACATCAGACATCAAGAACGATCAAAATAAGTCACACACGAATGAAATGTCTCAACCAGATGTAATGTCCCGTGAATAAATAAATCACTTAGAGCTTAGAGTATCCCCGCTATGAAATGCATTGATCTCTATCGGCGCTCCCGGTGCTTGACGGAGCTAGCTAAGGGGGCGGGGCATTTGCGAAAGGTCAATTAGTTGTAGAAGATATTACTTGGCCAGTTGTTTGAATTGTGTCAGAAGAGATTTTTATACGAAAAAGCCCAAATGCCTGTATTTGATTCGTTTTTATAAATAGCAGAATTTTGTCATGAAAGAATAATGTTTTGTGGGCTTTTCCTTCAATTAAGATGGGGTTGGCTCAGCAACAAGGGCAGAACGACATACTTGACTTTGACAAATATTTCTCCCCCACTCGACTCCCTCCCTGCACTACTCATCTGTGAAAGCATGTCGTTTATGACTTGTTATTTTGATTTGGCTCCATATTTTCCACATGCCGGTGGCAGGCAGATGTCCGGTAATGGCATGTGTTAGTGGATGGACTGTGTGTTCCACCTGCTCCTGTCTCTGTGTTTTGAGTTGTACTCGGTGGTGGGCAGTGGGAGCTTTCCCAAGGCTTTCTCGGAGTCCTCTCGTCCTGCCAGTGTGGTCTTCACATGACCAATCAAATATGTCAAGCCGCCAGTGCGTTCCCCCATATGTACAACAAGAAAGTCTGGCTTCAATTATTATTGCACCCCAAGGGGAACTTCCAGAATTCCTCCCCTCCTCATTTGTCAGAAATGAAGCTCTCTTGTTTCCTGCGATTGGCTGAAATATGTCTTTTGATATTAAATAACACTGGTTTCTATTGGCTGCATGACCAAGACAAATGTTTATCATATTTATTTATGATCAACAAGGCTCAAACATTGCTGCACACTTGCTGCTGTGTTGATTGTGAATTCCTAAATGAGCTACATTAAGACATCATTTGGAAAGCACATGAGGTAACTGTGGTTTCTAAATCCGAAAATACAGCTTGTGTGATGGAGGTAGTGTTACAAAAGCACTAATGAATCTAGACTGACACATCCCACCCAAATCTCGCTGTGCTACACGGCTTGATTTCTATTATCGTCTGTTGATAAATGTGGTTCCAAATGTTGATTAGGATCTGTTTCACTTGTTTGTATGTCAACAAATCCGGCTAAATCCAGTTACAACCCTCTGATCTCCCGTTGTCTTTGTTTTTCAATTTTGTGCTTATTGTCATAACATCACGCTCCGGTTGCGACCGCTCCGATGTGGGGAAGGGAACGGAGTCAGAATATGAAAATTACCGTTGACGTTGCTGAAACAAATCTACTACTCATGCAGCCCATACATCTGCAGCCATTTTAAGCCCTTATTTATACCGTTTAAGCTCTCATTTGAATTCACCAGCACAAATAAACATATCATAATGAAGCAAAAGGCCTGATGTCATATGCAGATGTTGAATTCTGATTATTCGTAGTCCGTTCGCCGGGATCTTGTCTCTCAAAAAGCAAAATACATGACATCATTTTTTCTTGGCTTTGATTGGACGCCGTTTTCTCAGTAGTTTTCAGCAGCTCAAGTACCAAGAGCTGGTCAGACCTGACACATCTCTCCTTTGTGTTGCAAACCGTGTACATTGCAGACCTCCTGTGTTCCTTCCTACAAGCCCAAAATAAGATAAGTTAAAATGCGGCCAAACTTTGTCAAAGATTCTTCAGTCTTCATCTGTACTCGTAGTTGAAGTGTAGGACGTTTCAATCTTTGTCCTAAGATCTTCCTCAGCAAAATGACTAGACTTTACAACCTACTCATTTTGCTGAGGAAGATCTTTGGACAAAGATTGAAACGTCCTACACTTCAACTACGAGTACAGATGAAGACTGGAGAATCTTTGCCTACGATGGACAACTCCTGTACGACGGAGTACCTACATAGACGGTTTGTCAATTGTTCAGCTTTTTTTTTTTTCAGTTAATGATAGTAAAGCCAACAAATAAAACTGAATTTAGTGCATGATTTCACCTCAGCTCATTCAAGAACAAATGCTCCAATGTACAATACAGTTCAATTGGCTAACCCTTCATGCCAGTAAGCCCAAAAACACCAGAAGTGCTTTATACTCTCCCTCTGGACTAATAAACTGCTGCTATTAATACTGCTTAACTTCTCATCTAGGCTTAATAGCCTTGTAATGAATGTTGGACTTCCCTTGTTCAGAGGACCAACAGACAGCACATTTAACTGTATACATTGAGGGGAATTGATTAAACATTACCATCCAAGAAATACGAGCAATCTTAATGTTGTAACGTCTGTGGGTTTGGAAGGCAATATGAATGTATTAAATGAATAATAATAGGTCTATGACAGGCAAACGCATGTTCACAAACAGAGCTAAAGTTTCTGTAACAGATCAGATTTAAACAAACAAGGCTACACGCCTGGAGACATCAGCTATTCCACGGCTGTACCATTCACCTAAACATCCAGTGAAAATCAGGCAAGCAAATGGCAACAGCAAACGCTCATATGTAAAAAAAAACAAATAAAAGTACCAATTAACAGACATGAGGGACACTCTTTAACAACTTTTCGGAAATTGCAGACCACATTTGAGCTTTATTGTTAATTCTATCGCATATAAAGCACACATTCTCAAACCTTTGGTGCAAAACTATAATAACTAAACTCCATACAAAGCAATAAAAAATACATTTGCACACAATGGGGATGGCAGAGGGAGGAAAGACCTTTAGCTTCCTTGCTAGTTTCACTTGCCTAGTGCAGTGTTTCCCAACCTTTTTGAGCCATCGCACATATTTTACCTTCGAAAAATCACAAGGCGCTCCACCAAATAAATGTCATAAAAGTATATTTATTGAAATATAATGATAATTTAGCCTAAATTTACTTACTCAGTGTGAAACCTGGGCCTGTTCAGTCGAACACAAAGCTGATATTCTTCAAAGACATACAGAATTGACACTTAATACCAACCATGTGGAATTGGCTAATCTTCCACAACACACCTGCAGATTTCTCAAGTCACACTGGTTGGGAAAGAGTCGACTCTTTTAAAATACAAGTATGAAAATGTTCATGTAAGCTCTCGTCGTCAATACAGATAATGTTTCTTAAGCCGTCGTCTGTATCAAAACAACCCAGTACAGATCATGGCTTTGCAACTTTTGTCTCTGATTTGATTGATGAGGGATGAAAACCTATTTCGGAGCATGCTTTTGTAACGTTAATTTTATGATTTACAAACTTCAGAAAGATTTGCCTGGAGCTGTCTGTTTCTAGTCCCTTGATGCTCTACCAAAACTAAACTCCACCGACTCTTTGAGAGCGCACTTCATGGTTTGTGAAATGACTAAATCAATTTGCCTCTGTTGTTTTTGTTCCTCGTTTCAGACGTGCATTAAACCTTGGCATCCTGCGGGACCCCGGTTCAGAAGTGGAGGACCGTCAGTACCAGGTGGATCTCACGTCCATCAACATCGGAACGGCCCAATGGGAGCAGCTCAAACCGGACAAAGAGGGGGTCAAGGGGGGCCTGTCCGCGGAGACTGAGAGGAGCTCCCAAAACCCGGCGCTGGAGTGGAACATGGCCAGCAGGTCAGAGTCGCACACACGTCCCTGCTACTTAAACAATATTTTACAAATCTCTGATCAACTTTTTATCAGATGTTTTTCCACTGATGAGTTGCGGCATTGTGCATAAACCCAGTTAAAGCAGTAAGCCCAACGGGAGACTCAAAGGTGATTCACAGGATCATTTTTAGTTCATTTTAGATCAAGCCCCGGAAAATTCCGCCTAATCCAACGAGAGCCTGTTCACGCTCCTTTTTTTTGTCTACATATGATTCAAAGTTTGCTTGATGGAATAAGCTCAGCCTGCTAGACCTTTATGTGTTGGCATGCCTATTCTAGCTTTCTTTGGTTTGTTACCTATGGTGAGCTCCTCTATAGAACCTCTCCCTTCTCATATCTTGCGAAGTCGGGACAGGTTTGGGTTGTGCTCTGGATCAGGCAGAGAGTCATGAATTAATAGTTTTGAGAGTACGATGTTCAGTCTTATAATAAATGCTCAAATCTACCGACCAGTGGGAAGAATTCGTCATGACTCTTTATAAAATGAAAGTTGTTGACCCAATGCTGTGTAGGATGCACCTGTAAAAACTATGAGTAAAATAAAGGTGCATACCAAGCATTACTATCTACAATATCTCTATCTTCACAACCAGGGCGGTATGTTGTTTACCATCCACAATCATAATTACAAACCCTCCATTTTTTATAGACTCAGGAGCTAAAACAAGCACAAGTGTAACAGCCTGTTTGGCCCCACATTCTTTTTTCCAGTCGTGTTTTGAGAGGGAACAGACCCAAAAATCACAGAATTGCAGGCAAAGTTTCCCGATTTGTTCCCCGTCAACTAAAAATAAGCCTTGTGGAAGAATGCAGTGAAAAATCAACATGGTTCTGATTGAGACGGAGCACTTTGGGTTCACCAGGGCTGGAGCTGAAGCTGGCCGAGATACATCCGTCTCCAAGTGTCATATGTTCACTGTGTTGCGCTCTACACAAACACTCGTAAAACCCAGGACAACCATTTATAATCTCCTTACAGTATCTTGCACATACAGGCTCGTGTTATGTTAGATGTTGGCGTTCATCCAGAAAAACATAAACTACTTGTGTTGATGCTGAGGCTACACTTCTCACATATAAATTCAAGTCATCTGAAGTTACGTATCCTGACTTTCTTCTTTTTTTTCCTAAACATACAGTATAGTCTGTGATTGTAGTTGGCGAAAAGAGTGAAGAGAGAGAGGGCTGTGAGCAAATGAGTAAAGAATGTGAAGTTGGATTTATGAAAGAAAAAGTGTACATACACGTTGTAAGAGTTTGAGACACTTCATGGTGTTATATTTATTTCTTTATTTAAAGATCCCCATTAGTCTTTACTAAAGTAGAAACTATTCTTTCTGGGGTCCATAAGCAGTTCATGATGTAATAAGTGTATATTACGGAGATATAGTCATACAAGACTGTGTGACGGTCTGGACATGTGTATAGCAGGATCAATGAATGTAACAAATTGCGAAAATAGAAAATAATTCATAAATTCCAAGCTGTTGGCCTCAGGAGATTCGTGGATATAGTGAGTGAGGTAGGACATGCAGTAAGTAGGGATGCATCAATATACCACATTTTCTTAAACCAATTTGAGTGCTTTCCAATACCATAGTCTACCATGTTCATAGCATATGGGTTAGTAATTAGTTACTTCACTCATTGGCATTTTCTTGAGTACTTTTTTCAATACTTTTAAATGGTGAATGATCTCTTATATAGCACCTTCCAGGGAACTGTGCATTAGGGACCACTCAGCCATTCACACTCTCATTCATATACCAATCTATGCAGACCATGGAGGCAAGGTGTGTGAAGTGTCTTGCCCGAGGACACAACGGCACTGTGCAGATGCCCGAACCCCCGGCCATCTGTTCCACTGTTGGAAAATGGAGGCGCAGGAGGGAGGGCTGTTATTCTGTGCACATAATAACAGCCCATGTCCAAAAGTGACTCAGTGTCTGTGTTGTATTTTGCAATAATAGTATTTAAATGGCTACTTATTATTTCAAGTAGACCGGCCTCATTTAGCAGCCAAAGCAGAATAGCTTTGGCCATGTTTTTGCGAGCTCGCACAAATTTGATGATGCTGTATCTCTTTTAGAAACTCTTCCTCAGGAGATTTAGTTGCTGGATTTGTTTTACAGATTCACTGGGTCTCTAAGCATAAACTCTGAGAATCGCCATTAGCAGCTGGTTAGCAACATTAGCCGTCTCGTCTTGTAAACACTGCAGATCAAACACTGTACTACAATTCAGACAACATTTAGCACTGGTTAAATTCTGCACAGACTCAGATTTAGAAAATGTGTGTGTGTAAATTCAGGTCTGTGTGTAGTTCACTTTATTGTATTTTCCACACTTATGTAGGTTGTTGCTCTCTGCCGTGCTCTGATCAGCTGTGAGGTGTGCTCTGTGGGTGTGGCGCAAGTCAAGTGGTATTGGTTTGTGGAATTTGGACCACATTAATGACTACAAATAAGTAGACAATTACTTGCAATGGTCTTTTTAGTAGTGATACGTGGACTGTACTGTGGTAAATCTAAGCATTTATTTAATTAGTCAATCTGTAACAGTTCTCCTGGGGGAACTGCACAGTGGATTGTGGGATGCCTCTTGCAGTAGCTTCTCATTACTGGTGCGGGACCTCCTGCAGCTCCTACCCTAAAGGAGCTATGATAGGACGCTTCCAGGCTCCTTTCCCTGCCTCCTTCTACACTGACAGCACAGCACTATTCAGACAGATCTTATCATGGCGATTGGTTACGCACATCCCGCTTTGGCTTCAGGAGCTATTAAGTTCCTTACCCATTTGCTAATTTCGGGCTTAGCCAAGCTAAGTGGTATTGGGCAGATACCTGATACTGGCATTGGTGGCAGTGAATCCTGACATTAGGGAGAAATGGCTATATGGAGGCAAATGATAGATGTGGATCTCTGTTCACATTCAGTGAATGCTACAACAACGTTTCACCTTTTACCCATTTAGTTATTTACACTAAATAGCTGCACTATTTTACCAGGCTGTACATTTGTATGTATTTATCATTTTGCAGTCCATGACACCTGCTAAACAAAGCAGGCCTTCCAGATCTGCTCCTAAGTATTAGACCACCCTGATTGTTTTCCTCTCAACCCTCAGTAGTTTTAATTTAAAAGCCTCTCCTTACCCTAACCTCCTCACACTGTGGCAGCCAGGTCTGCTGTACTATAGAGCCCAGTTAGGTAGCGGACCTGGACTTCTGCAGTGCTCTTACACTTTGCCTGGCACTCACATATAACAGTGTCTCACTAGGTTATTGACCATGGGGCTACTGGGGCTCCATCTACTCCCATTTTTCTTCATTTCAATGTGTTTCTATTGATGGGAGTGTGGCGGGACAAGTGCCAAGGCCAGATTCTCTGAAAGGGCAATGAGGTGAGATGTTGGGCTCACACTTCGGGGCTCCACAAGTGTGTTTGAATGCCTTTTGAATCGACTCAAGTTTCCTTAGACATGTTACTGGCGGGTCTGGATTTTGATTCAGAACTTCATTATGAGATGACCTAACATGCAGCTTAGCAGTTATTATTGTGCTCAAAGGATTGACACCCACAGTTTAGCTGTAAATATATATCTTACTTAGTGAATATTTTTGATGCCAATATTGACACATGATTGAACAAAGTTTAGCTCTGTTCAGTGTCACCATCTACAGAGGCCCGAAGGGGTCATAATGAGTGTTTAAATTATTGCGATATATGACAATAATGTATTAATTAATATGACATTGTAACTTAAATTAGATAAAACATTCACAATAGGAGAGCACTCTTCTAAATGAGATTAGGTCCAATACAATCACATCACCTAAAGTCATATACAGTAAAAGAGCCTGCCATATAGAAACTGAAATATCTTTGCTTGGGACACTGGTGACCTTCCAATAAACCCATCAGTTGTCACTGCCTCCTCTTTCCTGCCATGGCAGAATCACCACTGGACACTCTTTTGGAAAATGAGCTTTGAGTGTAACGTTGTGCGGTGCAATATACACCCAGCCTTCGACCCCAGTCAAATCCCAATAATGTTCCAACACAGAGAGGAAAGAGAGTCAAATTCACAGCTTTACTTGTCTGGTACAATCAGCCACAGAAACAGCCCACTTTGGCTGTAACGAGCTTTGACACACACCACTTCCAAAGTTCACACCTTTCCTGTATTTACGGCCTCAGACCCTACTGTTTCTATGTTGAGCTTGTGGCATGTTCACTCTTAGTTTTAAAGCTTTAATTCCAGTAGTTGTGGATCTACAGTGGCCTCATTTGGCTTCCTGAGGTTTTGCAAGGAAATTCCAGCTTCGCAGATTCACTGACAGGATCTGTCCTCATCACAGTGTGGAGTTGTCGGCTCGGAAAGACCCCATGTCAGGAGCTGTGAACTCCCTGTGCCTCCCTCCATCAGCCCTACAGCTGGCCCCTCCACTGCCACTGATATCCTCACACTTGGGCCTGTACTATTTTATAAAACACGCCCAGTTTGGTGTGTCCAACAGTTTGTATCTAGTTTGCGTAGTCTTTGCATGTACTACTTTTTTCCCTTGTTATCTAGACAATACAGTTTAAAATAATAAATAATTCCCACATTCTATAGGCAAATTACTTCATAAGGTGCAAAGTTTAGTTCTGAAATATTTTGAATACTTGAGGGACTCAACGGAGGTTGTCCATTTTCATACTCGTGACTGCCACCTCTGGTCGTCCGCGTAACTGCAGTCTCCATGTTAAGCTGGTGAATGACTGCTGCCTCGGCCCGAACACGCAACTTTAGAGTGACGGTGCAGGCTTATAGCGGCAATTGGTAGCGGCAAAGTGATAGGTGTGAGCTCACAGTACAGCGCGGGACATTGCTGGAGCATGTAGGGGGTGGAAAATATATATATATATTTTTTTTTTTTACTTCCGTAGAGTCCCTTTAAGCTTCTAAAATATAGTCCAATCTGTGTTAGTGGAGATTCCTTGTTGTAAGTATTAAGTACCTTACCACGTGTTTGTAGTGAGCTCGGTTTTGTGTTCTCTATCCCTGTATCTCATTCCATGTTGAATGCACTTGACTTGGTCTTAAATATGCCCCAGTCTCTTAAAGTCTAGGTCCCAGCCCGCTCCCATGACTTCTCAACAGTTAGTGTGGTCTTGTACTGTACCACTGGCTAAAGCTTTCTTCATCCGAGTTAGAGGCCCCTCCATATTACTGGTAAACGGAGCTTTACGCCTACACGGCCTGCTGGTGAATGATAGCACCTGTCCCATGCAATGGGACACTGCTTGTTTCAATCCCCCCAGTCTGAGGAGAGATTAGCCAAACACCAATTGCCTTCTCGAGATCACTCCTCCTCTGGATCAGGCCTCCCTCGACGTCTCCACTTTTAAGAAATGTGTCAAATAATAATCCCTTCAGGGCACTGGTAATGAACATTTGTGTAACTGAAGTGAATATGATATTGGATCTGCTTAAGCACTGGACTCCGGGCCACCTAGAATCATGCCCATGTCTAATCCTCGCCAACTATAAATATTGGAAGCCGTAGTCCTTGATTGTTTTAATAGCAGCAGATGTGGCAATTAGCACCCCCTTATAAAGCTCACTTGTGTATTTGTTTTAGCGCTAACAAATGTTCCCACAAATATGACTTGATTGTGGGAATGAGCATTAGCGAAACAGAGAGAGGGGCTTTCAGTTTGATCTCGCGTATATACAATTAGGGGTGTTCCCAATTGGAGCTTGTCAAATAACGTCTCACTCTCGTCCATGTAACCAAGTATTCAAACTCCCAACCTCAAACTTGTTAGCACGGTTTGGTGGAAATGTATACTCGGTTTGCAACAGTTTTGAAGACCTAATATTTGGAAGTTCTTTGTGCTGTATTAAATTTGAAAAGCCAGGGCAAGCCTGAGAAGTGTTTCGGTCCGTCAGAGTCGGGGCATAACAATAGCTCAGCTGAGAACATTTTGCGGTTTTGACTTTGTTGTGTTGAATTGTCAGTCTCCGGGCAGATGGGACGAGTCGTGCAAAAGTTTTACTGCGTGTAACCATGACAACCTGTAATAATAAAAAATGCTTTGTTTCTTTTAATAACAAATAAAGCTCGGAAAGTTTTAGTCAGTAAATGTCCCCTGATACTTTGAATGTTTTATCTATTCAATTTGTTTTCCACAGTTGAGGTATGGCTTCGGTTACATGTTCTTAATTAAAAGTGTAAATCTCTCTGGATAGTTATGAATATGACTGGGCCATGTTTTTCTATTGTCAGCTCCAGGGGAATTATGGCACTTTTTAAGAGGGTTTTTGCTTGTGTTTTGATCTTGTTTCCTTTGTTTTAGCATTAGGAGACATCAGGAGCGACGAGCCATCCTGACACCCATCCTCACTGACTTCTCTGTGCGGCTGACCGCTGCTCCCGCCATAATCTTCAGCAAGAACCTCTCCCCCGATTGCCCCCAAACAGAGGTCAGTAAAACAGACACACCTGGTATAAAGCCAGCCTACTTGTTTTTACTCAAATATTTTCTCTTTTGAACTTATTCTTACCATTACACTGATTTAATTGATGTATAATCATTTCATAAATGGTTTTGGTATCAATTCTGTATTGGAGCAATATTTCTCAAGACAGGTACTTCTCAAATTCCAACTTTACGCAAAGTTCCTATAAGTAATAAATTGAACAAAAAGTTTCAACCAGAAGTAGGAATGATAACAATCTCAAATCCAGGTCTAAGCTAAATCTGAATCAAGATGATCCATCTATCTTCTTCAATCTGTCCCAGTCCCTTATGGCTCCTCCTGCCTGTCCACGAGAGGACCCCCCCCCACGTCGCTCCTTCAGACTCAGCACCATGCGCTGCCTCCGGGGCAACATAACCTTGGTCTTGATGGGGTCATCATGAGGGGCTTCTGAACCACTCTTCGTCTGACCCGTCACCTAGCACCCGTTTGCAGTGGGAGACCCTACCAGGGGCAGGAAACCCTTGATAACATAGCTCCTAGGTTCTTTAGGGCAGTGTTTCCCAACCAGGGGTACGGGGACCCTTAGGGGTACGTGAGAGGTAAGCAGGGGGTACTTGGATTAATTTCAGATAGAAAATGAGATAAAACAAATTGTATTATTGATTATTATAGACAAAGAAAAAAAACTTGTAAAGAGTGATAGTTTCAGTGTATTTAGTTGTCATTTCTCCTGATAATTAGGAGTTTTAGTCATTCTCTTTTTAACTCATCAACAAAACCTTTGAGGCGGGGTACTCGTAGAATAAATGAAAGACCCAAGGGGTAGGCAAGGCATGAAAGGTTGGGAACCACTGCTTTAGGGTACTCAAAACCCACCACCATGTTAAGGTGGTGGTTGGAGGAGGGATGGATGATTCCATAAGATCAAGTCTATGCTCACCACCATCACAGTCTACTCTTACTTTGTCTTCCAATGCAGTAGTGTAGTGTCTGCCTGGGACCCTTTTCACTGCAAATAATTCCCCCCATAGGTTTGGTATCATCCAATCACACTTAATTGCAATGCTCAAGATGTTTGTTTTGATATGGATGGACCATGCGTTTGTCTGATTAGCTTATTAACTTGGATGAGAAGTTAATAAGATACATTTTTGTATACATCCAACTCACCAAATGACCACCAACCACCGGCGGAGGGCGCAACCTATCGGGCCGGTCGCACCCTCTGCCGGTGGTCGAGGTAAATGATTAAAACACATTGTTGCCTGTCTGATATAGAAGAAACTTAAACAGTAAAAGCGTATACTCTTAACTGACCAGGCAAACATTTGGGATCCATCCAGTTTTCAGTTCTTGGTCTGCCATGTTCAAGTCCTCACAATATCTCATTACTTTTGACCTTGACCTGTTGGTGCAACTATTGCATTCCTTCACAATGATTTTTATTGCAATAAAAAAAACATTTTAGCTTTAACAAAATCACGATTTTAATTCAGGTGCTTGGGCATTAATAAAAACAAATCCATAGAAAAGCCTCATGCAGAAAAGTCACACAGACGTTGAATGCTATTCCCCATATACCTTGTTAACATCCTACGCCCTTTGACCATAACCTGTTGCAGCCATTCACTTGTTATATAAAAATCTGTTATTGGTTATGTGAAACGTCAAATCTGGTTAACATTTTGTCTTAACATACAGTAACTTGCTCATTATAGGGAGTCTACAGTGGGCGCACTGTGTAATGGAGGCTTTTGACCCTCCAAGTTCAAGGTTTTCTGCTTATACAGCTGATGTTTTCTGGCCCGTTGCGTTGAAACTTCCTGCCTCTTTGATGCCGCCTCTGTCCACGCTAACGTGCCCCCTGACAATGTGTAACAGTTAATCCATAGTTCACACACACATTCACTTCCCCATGGGCATCAGAGCTGGTCATACCAAGCATTTAATGACTTATATGTTTATGGAGGTCTATTTTCCTTATTAAATTGATTTATAATACACTGCTTTGTCCAATGTATGCTTATTGTGGAGATGTAGCATAGCAGCTGTCTTAAGTTGTTTATTCCAATGAGTTACAAAGCGTTGTAAAGTTTTATTAACCCTGTCACATAGTGTGTAACTGTTATTGTAGCCTCAGGATATCATGACCTTGTGACTTTAAAGTATTTATATTGCAGCTGCAAGTTTGACAAATAGTTCTGATGGTCAATATAAATTCTAATATACGACTGTTTTGAAATTCTTCCTCAAATCAAGTGCAACATTCTTAGATGCTGCCGGTCAAGCTCTGTTCATGAAGCCACATCTCTTCTCTAAACCAGACCTACAGTATATTTGTATCATGATTTAATTATGCGTGCAGTCCCCGCAAACCTGCCTCTCACCTATTGTTCAAGCCCACATGAGACACAGCTCAAATCAGAACCACATTTTAGTCTTATTATTTCTGTTTTGCGCAGAGTAATTTTCTCCGAGACAGGGTTCCTTTCAGTAGTGGTCGCTCTGTGAGAAGCAGTTATTGGTCTGACCCGAGTGTGTCTGAGTTTGAACCTGATCTGTGGGTGGGACGCGGGAGAGGACAGAGGGAAGAGGAACATGCGAGTTCAAAAAGGCAGCTCTCCTCTGCGCCAAAATGACACACTGTTTGTGAAGCGGCGCATTGTGTACAAATCTCCTGTATTGTATTTGCAGAGACTCTGGACTGATCGGCTGTCCCATCTCCTGTTCAACATTGTCCTATCACTAAAACACTATATACTTTACTAGAGTAGAGATTTGATCAAACATTTGTAATACCTAAAACTTATCAATCCTTTTCTGTCTTTTTTCCACTTTAAAGACTTACAGTATGTAAATCAATCTTGAAGATGTTTTAACTTAATTTTTCGGTGTAACCTTAGAGGAGAGCAGAGCAAAGGAAACTAGTTTAGTTTAGTGTAATATTAGGATCCCCATTAGATTGTCTTCTTGAGGTTCAGCTTAAAAAGCATACATATACACACTATTGCCAATATGACAGATAACAGACATAATGTAAATACAATTGAGTAGTTTGGACAGAAGAAAATACAATGAGTACAATACAACCATGACATCATTCTGCATCATTTAGGTGGCCACACACTACAGGATTTTAAATCTTTTGAGATTTTTAATCTATGCACAGACCACACACACTTAAGGACAGACATCACACACACACACACACATGCACACACATACACATGAGGAGTCCCACACAGATCATGGCATGAGAGAAAGTTTTTATTGAGCCACGCCTCCTCACACTCAGAAAGAGAATAAATCCTCCAGTGTGTGGCCAGCTTTACAGATAGTCAGCACCAATGTACCTCTTCAGTTGTCCTTTAAAACCAGACTTTTGGTCTGTTTGGACCAGTTTTAATGGCAGACATTCCATTCCTTCATAGCTCTATAGACAAAAGTGCTTTTGAGAAAATGTGTATTTGCTTTGGCAATTAAAAGCCGTCCTTATGATGCATGTCTAGCGGTTTAGCCATGTGACTCTGTTGTTTTTAAATTGACAAAATAAAAAGGAGGATTATTGAGTTTTAATATTTTCCAAGTACACTAGTGACTTTTAGCTTCAAGGTTCAAGGAGTCTTTATTATCCCCCAGGGGCAATTTGATTTGCTGCAGCAGGACACATACATCAAACACATTCACACTATAATATAGAGAAAAAAGAGAGGGAATGCAATAACAATGGAGTAACTATTGGTTGCACAAAACATTAAGACACTTGGCATAATCTCTACAGTCACATTTTGTAGTGATCATCTACATCTGTAGCCTAAAAAGAGCTATAACAATGTTAGCTTTATGTCAAAACCTGGCAGTGAACTAACCATATTGCTCATATTACTGTGAGCTGACTAGTCATCTAAATAAAAGAAGAATCCCTTTACTTGTGTCGTCGAGCTGAAGAGCAGAGGCCTACATTTGACTCCATCCGTGGGTGGGACTCCAGAGAGGACAAGCGTGACAGGGGAATACCAAGTTAATAGAAGGAAAAAGCCTGAATAAGAGTCTAGTTAATATACAGTAGATGTGTGTCCTTCCTGCTCCCCCACTTCCTCGTGTACTTGACCCCGCTTTCTGCTCCCTGCCCCTGTAGGAGGTGGTGGTGTGTGGCCACTCTCTGGAGGTGAACCTGACCAGCAGCCTGGACTTCTTCCTCAGCGTGGCCCAGGTGCAGCTCCTTCAGCAGCTCCTCCGGGACAACATGGTGGGAGTGGAGACCGGCCAGAGCGGAGCTGAGGTACGAGTAGCACTAAGCACCTACGAAAAAATAGGCAAATAAACCAGAACACATTGGAATCTGTTTTAGATGTTGAAGTGTACCAAAAACGTGGTTTTGGATATTTTGGATGAATGTGTAGGACCAGAGCAAAACCTTTATATTGAGTGACTTTTCAATCAAATTGAGGTGCCAACTTTGACTTCCTAATGATGAGACAAACTGGTCATCATCCTTGTGGACCTCCAATCCATAGATTTTAAGCAATAAATAGAAGACTACAACAGCCTGCTCTGTATCTAAAGATAAACATTAATGAAATGTTGATATAGGGTTAAACAAAAGTAGAGTAGAGTGTATGTTATTCATTTTCTACACAGTAAGTACTACCTCTCTCCACAGTATTAGGTGCTGCGGTGCTTGTCATGTAACAGTGTGTTCACATACACCACAAGTTCAGAGGTTCACAAACATGCCTTTTCAATCTCACCATTCGACTTAGTAATTGCGTTCAAAATGACATTATATTACAGCCATAAAGCCTGACCCCTAAGATATTTTCACGCCAGTATGATTAGTCTTTTGCACAAGTTGACTCGCTTCCAAACTCTCGACATGCATCCATTTTCAAATCACTCCACAAAGCTGTGCCAACTTTGTTCACAAACCCATTTCAGGCGTTCTGCTGTTGCCCATAGCCCTCACCCCTCATGTTTTTGGGCGACTCAAACACATTTAAATATTTACTTGCTCGGAGTGAAGCAGTCCTCTAATGTGGCCCTGGTTTACGGCCCTGTACTCAGCTGCAGCTTTTAGAAACCTTCCTATTGTTTACTGGACAGGGAGCTCCCAGGCGCCATTTGCCCCGTCTGACCGCTTAATAAAGCCTCCTAATGGGACACGATATAAAAATATTTACCAGCTGTGGCGAGGATGGGACTGTTGTGCAGGCGCAGAGGACAGCGGGGAACAGCGAAGGGGAATTGGATACAATTATGTGAGCTGAGAGATTTCACTGTTATCTCCTCTCCGCCCGTTTTACAGAGTGACGTGTGCTCCGATGTTCGGCGACCGTTTCATATGAGTCACATCCTGTAAAGGCTTCTGTAACGGTGCAGGGAACAAATTACTGATTACATTGACTGGACAACTCAGCTTTTTGTTTGTTGGAATAAAACTGGTATATTTATCTACAGTGGTGGTCAGTACAGTCCTACATGACTAACAGATATAATACTCCACTACATTTCTAAAGACGACTCTCGTTACTTACGGAGTGCAGAGAAGTTGGTTGTGTTGTGGTTTTTTCTTTGATTTATTAGCATTATTCTATTTTTATAGTTTTATAATTCTTATATTTTTTCCATAGCTTTTTATTTATCATTATTACAAGTTTATGTTTCATGTTGCATGAGTCAAACCGAAGAAAATTCCTAGTCTGTGAAACCTTTCCTTAACAATAGCAATAAAGACAATTCTGATTCTGATTGAGACCATTTTCTTGGCCTTTTAATCTTATCTTCAGTTTTGTTGTACATGGTTAGAGTTGGGTACAGTATCTAAATAAATCTGTCTGTTTTTTTAGGTCTTTGTTCATATCTGCACGAGTTAACTTACTGAAGTAAAGCTTTCACTGGAAAACCTTGACTTTCATTGGAGTAATGTTTGACCTGGAGTACCGTATTTTCTGGACTATAAGTCGCACTTTTTCTCATAGTTTGGCTGGTCCTGCGACTTATACTCAGGTGCGACTTACATATTAATTAATATGTTACGTTAACATACCAGACACCTATTCAGTTTGTTGTTTATGTTTCATATAGCTGAAAAACCATCAATGTGTTGTGTTAGCATACCGTACACCTATTCTATTGTTATTATTATAACTTGCGTTTCAAGAAATGTCTGTTCTTGGTCTCAGCTTTTATAAAAATAACCTTCATTTTGCATTTTTTGGCTGGTACGGCTTATACTCCGGAGTGACTTATAGTCCGGAAAATACGGTATCTGTACTTTTTACTCAAATAATGAAATTAAGTATTTCAACCACCTCTGATTATGTAATGTATAATTCCATCAGAGTTCAAACAATATGAAAAAAAACATTGTATAATTTGCATAAACCTTTCCCCTTTACAATTATGAACACCAGTAATCCTCCGAATTTGGTTTGCGAGTTTGATCATGTGCTCTTTGCTATAAGTGCACCGCTTAGAGATGTATTTTTGTATTTCATATGTTACAAGTCTATTTCTGATGATGTTGAGTGAGTGAGTTGATTGCGTCCCCACACTCCCTAGTAACAAGTACGATAACAGGCCCACAAAGTTCATCAGAGATCAAACCTGATTGTTGCCTCTGCTGTGAATGAGCTGAACACTTTCGGTCTTGGTCCCTCCTTATTTGAGAACCGCAGACATTGACGGACACAGGTAATGCGTCCTGACCCGGGACAGCGCGTGTTTTGTGAGGCGTGTTTGCGTAGCTCCATAGAAACACATGAGAGGAAGCTGCCGGTGTCGGGTTCAGACGGCTCCTTTGTTTATCCATTTATGTTGTTATTTATCCAGTCAGTCAGCAGGTCCGAGAGGGAGAGAGGTGCCAGCGGTGCATATGGTCTTGATTTGGGGTGATCTCGGAGCGGTCACCCCTGACTTGTAATGATTCATGGCTTGATTCTGTTAAAGGGCAGGAGGAGGCTGCGGTGGGTTCACGCAGGTTCAAAGCTTGCTATTCTGGGAGGTCTCTTCTTAGCATTAGCCTCATAATAAAACATCCCACCAATCCGTTATGCTTTACACCATTAAAAAGGAATATTCGAAATGCTGTTTGTTTTACTATATTTCATGTCCTTTTATTATAATTTTTTTTTAAATCGAAAGAAACCTCAGAGTGGGAATTTCTCATGGGCACCTTGACAGTAGCTGCGGTGAACTGCATGCTCTTTTTCCTTTATCCATCTTTGCCATTTTATCCACGGCTTGGAAACATGGTCTCTCCCTCCTGGAATGCACATGTTGTGTTATTACTGCCTCCTGCCGAATTAAGTGAAATTGAAATTACCCACAGGTCCAGGGTGATGTAATGCGCAGATCGGCAGTGTTCTATTGAGAAATAAGGAGTAGATGCTTGGGAAAATCCTGCTTTGTGCTCTTTTTAATATAACTCTCTGGTCGCAGTTGTTAGGAGCCCTGACGTTTTATTGCACCGTATTAATATCTATTGCAATATATCCCCTTCTTTATTGAGCTTTTTAGTGGTGCCATTAGAGAGCATAACATATCATTAACACTGGGTCAGTCTGCGTGTCTTCAACGACTTGAATGGCTATAACATTTGTGTCTGTAAAACTATTTGTACCTTCATCTAGCTCTCCCGCCTGTCCAGCTGCTTGTCCTAGACCTCCAGTGGGCAGAGAAGCGCTTCCAAGCCTATTTAACAAGCTGGAGAGCCCTCTAGTGGTGGCCTTGACTACTGCGCTGGGTGACTGCTGTGTGATTTCCAGAGTGTGGCTGCTTCTCCTCACTCACTGGAGCGCTCTGCCAGCAGGCTGTCGACCCCCCGCTATCACATTAGACACAGCACAATCGAATGATAGCAGCAGTATTTGCACCGACAGTGTTTGGATTATGAGGTTGGATCAGGTGGAGACTCTGTGCTGTTTTGGGTAGGCTTGGAATACAACACCCCCTGCTAACAAGTAACAAATAATCAACATAATGGCAACAATGACTTTGGAAATTTGGAAAAGAATGTGTTCTTTCGTGCAACAGAATATGTTTTTATGATATTTATTCTTTTTGACAGTTTTGTTTGGTCTTACTTTAAACAACCTGCTCTGAGCTCGAAAACGAGGCTTGGCTCCGGAGCATCTGGTGCAAGTGGGATTGTTTCTGTTCAATAAAGGATTTGTGTCCCCCGCAAGACTTTAATTTAAACACTGCTCCCCATTCGCTCTGTCTCGCGTCCAAATCCGTAGATTTTTCTGTTCTTTCTCTTGTGTTTGTCCTAAACAGATTCTCCGCAATTCTCAGTACTGATTTCAAACAGTTCCCATTGCCTGTCCCAGCTGTGTTTTATTGCCTGGGTTAATGAATTTGTTTTGTTCGGGCTTTTGGGTTCCCTGGCAGTGGGGAGGCAGGCCAAGCGCGTGGGCAATCTGCAATGGTCTCATGATATTTTATTCCAGACATATCAATCTACATTACTACAGTTTGTGTTACTTGACTTTCACAGAGTTCTGCTGTGACTTTTGTGGCTATATGGTTTATTACAATTGTTGTTATTATGTAAAAAAAGTGGATACTTTATGTACTTTATTGTGTTTACTATGTATATTAGGATTATAAGAGATAATCATTTCCCATACTATTTATTGTTTGGCTTGTCTAGAAACTATGGGATCTCAGCCACACATTATATATGCCCATTGTGATTTATCTGCATGTTTTGTATAGTTAATATAGATATTTCTAGTTCACTCGTGATGAACATGCTGCAACCCCATTATATGTCACTTAAAGACAGTCAAACTCCATGATTTGCTGCTCTACAAATCACTGCATTATCACAGTGTTTATCACAACATTAGCCACGGTGGCTCACAGATTGACTTCACGCCTGTGTATTTCTATTGATGTTAATGATGACAAAGTGGTGCTGGGCAGAGATCAGGCAGTGTTCAGCAGCGGGGCGTCCCAGCCAGAGGCATCTATGAATAGATGATAGAGCAGCTTCTGGGACTTATCTCAGTGCTCTGTCATCAGCGGTGTCACCCAGGCCACACAGCATACTCACGTTTGGATGCCCTCACGCACAAGCACCCGCCACACATTCCCGGGATGGTACTGCCCTGGGACTTTATACACAGGCCAGTCTGTAAGGCAGCTTTATGGCCCGACAGCTGAGCAGCCTTTGTGTGTTGATTTCAATGTGTCAATTTGGTTATGACGTTCATGCTGTTCTTTCAAGAGGTGTATGTGTTTGTATGATGTTATTTTTTTCAGAGATTTGCTCTCCAGACATCTTCGTCCTTCTCCTTTTACATGTTACTCTGCCATGTTTGGTCGTCTGTGTTTCCCAGAAAGTGTAATGAGAATAAAACTTCATCAGACAAATTGCCATACAACAATTGAAGACAGCCCATAAACGCAAGTAAAAGTAAAAGAATTTGTCTAGTCTAGTGGCATCCATCTAAAGCTGCTACCAAGTATTTTAGTTATGAACCTCTAAACTGGCAAAGTCCAGGAATAATTTAGTTTAAAATAGTCACAAGTTGGTATGCACCCCTATATCTGCCCACACATGAAGGCAACCCGGGTCATCCATGTGCATTCACCACAGCAGCGCACAGGAAAATACCCTCTGGTGAAAGGGAAGTCCCGGCCCGCTCTATCCTCTACCTCATCCTGGGACAATTACACGCTTGGGAAACTGGGCTCTAGACTTCCTCCCGCACTCAAGGAAAATTTGCATATGCTCGCCAGCGCCAAGTTATCGAAGTTATCGACCTCTAAGCCACTATTTTTTCACTTAATCATTTGTGTTTCTCCCACAATTTGTTCCCACTTTTATCAGCTTCATGTATATTCCATGATTTTGATGACCCCTTATTTTCCTTTACGACTGGCATGGAAAATGGCCTGCTCTTCCAGCGCTGGATAGTCCCGCAGTTCGCTGGCTGAGAACGGACAGACCTCCTTAAATTGATACAGATAGACTTTGACAGAGTGAAGATTATGATATTACAACATTATTACATCTGTGTAGTCTTTAGCGCCCGGATAGAGGACATCCCAGGCCCCTCTTTGCTTTCCCTCATCTAAACTTGGCCTAATGCAGAACTTGGAAAAAGCAGTTAGCGTTGCCAGCCAAGTTGAACCACTGTGAGAAGTGAATTTACAGTAGGCACGAAAACGCGGGCCGGTAGCAGTTTTGGTTTGTCAGTGGGTTTGGACAGCAGCGTGGAGTTATTAGTGGGGAGGACTCTGTGTTTTACTGATGCTTGTTTTTCAAGCACATCATCCTCTCACAACCACACTCTCATACAGTCAGAGCAGTTTTTCACTGGTGGATGTTTGAAATGGCAGGTTGGAAAGCATTAAAAATGGATTTGCAGGAAAACAAAATTATATGGTAAACATTCTCTAAGACTAAAGTCTACAATTATAAATTGTGAATGCAGAGTAAACCTGCATACAAAACACATTTCTTTATATTTACCCTATATGAATGTTAATACAAAAACCTTTATTTCACTCATGGTTAGTGATTGCGTGAAGCCATTTATTGCCTAAAAACCTGTTTGTTTTCAACTAGAAACTAGCCAAATGTCCCTGATCAAAAGTTAAGGTCAGGTAAGGTATACTTTATTAATCCCGTAGGGAAATCCGTTCTCCGTTCATCCTTCGATGTGGGCAGCTGTGTGCACGGTGCCCGGGGACACATCCCCAGATCTCGAGTCAGGCTAATGGTCAGAATCACCTGGCAGGAGGATTTAATAACCTAATGTGCATGTTTTGGGTTGATGGGGGAAACCGGAGCACCCGGGGGAAACCCATCCAGACACGGAGAGAAACATGCAAACTCCACACAGAAAGGCCGCACGGGCCGGGAATCGAAGCCGGGACCTTCTTGCTGTGAGGCAAGAGCACTACCCGCTCAGCCACCAATAAGTTTACATATCAATCAATCAATCAATCAAAGTTTATTTATAAAGCGCTTTTCATACAAAGATGCAACTCAAAGTGCTTTACAGATTAAAAACACATTAAAAACAGAAACATCAATTTACACACCCAACTCCCGCCCCCCACATATATTTACACGTGCATTCACCTCAGCAATTCAGACACCCATCCAAACACACACACACACACACACACACACACACACACACACACACGCGCGCACACACTCCCGAGGCGGAGGGCCCCCTCAGAGGAAACACTGGAAGAACCTAAAAATAGTAAAAACAACAACAGTCTAAAAGGAAGAGACAACTCTAAAATCTAATAAAAATAA
>OMNZ01025491.1:0-16911 GCA_900303255.1 Lesueurigobius sanzi | reverse complement strand
AATACCTCCACCTCCCGCCACTGCCCAGGCGGCCTTAATTAAAGGTGCGCTCCATTTGTGAACCAGGTCAGGTAGAGGGATTTCACAGAGACCAACTGGCAGATAAAAACCTTAAAAACCATGCATTTAAGAATTAAACAAAAACATGCAAAACATAGCAAAAACATAAAAATAAGCCAGCTGGCACACCCTCACATACACTTACTATAAGAAAAACAACATTTGAATTTGGGCAAAAAATATGAATTCAAGAAAAAATACGCTTGTAAAAAAAGGAGAATGTCATAGATTCCTTTGTGTGACATAATATTGTAGTGTGGGCTGTCGTTTTCAGTTCAGACAAGTGGAAGTTACAATATGTTTCCATGTGGTTCATTCAATCCTGTGAAGTTACAACAAAACAACTGGACTTACAACTTGATCAGGAGGAATAACCCCTTGAGATCTCATTTTCAAGACCTCAAACATCTAGAAAGACGACAGATGTGAAACTTTAGCTTCTATCTAACTCTAAAGCATCATATCCATACTACACTTTCCCAACTAGACAAGAACTAGTTAAACCACAACTTGCTGAATCCCACACCAGGATTATTTTATTTCCTGGGTATTTTCAGACACATACCACCTAATAAAATGACGCATCCTTTTAATAGCGCTGTAGACAAGGCGTAGGTGGCACATGGACCATGTTTTATGTTGCCATGCTTATCCTCTCTGCACATATAGGGAATAAGGAGGCCAGTGCTGCCAACGGTGATGAAGCCACCTCTCTAAATGTCCCAGTCACCGGTGATTAAGTGGCGTGTCATGCCTGAAGTAATTGCCTTCATTAGCTATTGAGCCGGTTTCAGGGTTAATGGGACAACAGGTTGGCTTTGAACCTGATTTACCGTCCAGTCCTAATGATTTTGCTCTCATCTTCTCCTCATTCCTCGAAATGATTTGATTAACAGTAGGGCGAGAAACAGATCCCGCTTGTTTGCTAATACAAAATCAATTTCATGGCTGACTGCGCTATCTCCGACAGTGTTTTTGTTGGCTGGGCGAGGTCCTCCGTCTGCCGCTGGAAGACAGAGACAGACCCCGGCATACACAGTAAATCTGCAGTGGTGGCGTTCGCAAACTGGCAGGCTTCCCGCTCGGCCCACAAATTTACCTCAGCTAAGCCTCGCTGTCATGACTATAGCGGCCAATCTGGAGTGTTTTCCACAGGACTGTGTCAGTGGAATAAGCCTGTGCAAGTAATTGGAATAGCAGGTGCAAGAGAGTTCCCCCCCGTGTGCGAGACAGGATCAATGTGTTTGGAGTTATGGATATGGAAGTGAAGGGTTGCGAGGATGCTGTCGGTCTCTCTGGTCTGTGTATTATTTTAATTTGATGTTTTCCGAATAGTGGGCAGCGCGCAGTAGCCCTTGTCTGTGGATATTTTCAGTTCTCCCGAGTTGAATTGACGTTATCTGTCGTAGGGCTGCGCGAGTTTGACATAAAACCTAATTGAGATTTTTCTGAGATTGCAATTTTAATATTAGTTATTCATGTTGTATACATTTTGTCCATATTATCACAATAGTTATTGCACAATTTCTTGCGGTGAATTGAGTTTAGATCTAGATACTATTATACATTGCTGTACTCGTTTATTACATTTCAGCTTCATAAAACGCTGGAGAAGCAAGGCAGAAAAAAACCTCAGCCTTTGGGTTTTGGTTATTACAGCATTTAAAATTACGATTTATATTTGAGTATGATTAATTGTGCCCTAATCTGTTGTATCTGTACTTTAGTCCAAGGAAGGAACATCTCAAAGGAGACCAACTGGTGATGGTATTTTTCACCTACTGTATATCAGACCTGCATAAAGAAGCAGATATGTGTGAGCTAACCACTCTCCCAAAGGACTGCCAGGATGCCAGTTTAGTGAGTTTATGTCTCAGTCTTGGATTCGAGACAAAACATAAAATTCCACAAACCACTGCATCTTCACATGGCTTCTTTTAGCCTTGTTTTTCCAACCCTTTCCACCATTATTCTTCTCAGCAGCAACGTTTTCCTGAACCTATTTGGCCCTGGTTCTGCCTAGTAAATTTCATGCAACAGCAGTGCTTGGGTGTTTCTTGGCACAGCATAAAATTACATTTTCAGAAATATTGGTATAGCTTATACTCCCATGGCTGACCAGTAAAAGTTTACTTTCTGTCCAACTGCTTGGCTGTAATAGGTGAATTGTATAGTATATTGTTAAATTACCACATTCAAATATTACATTCTCATCAAAAACATACAGTTTTGTTTAATTTGTTTTAGTAATCCTGAATCCCCAGGGTGCACAAAGTTTTTTTTTCCATGAAGAAATGGAAAAGAGGGCCAAAAGTAGCTGGTGAAAGGCCAAATGCAATACTGTTTTGCATGTAGAAAGACCAAATACAAACAGATGGTGAAATATCCTTTAATTACTGTGTTATTAAATAGGACATGTTTTGGTGTCCTTCGTAACTATTTCCAATGAATAGAATAGAAATGAATGAATGAATAGAAAGCTTTATTGTCTACCGATGTAGAAATTCATCTTTGGCTCACCAACACATAAAAACACTAAACAGGAGAGTACAAACATGCCAAGAAGATAACAAGTTGAAAACAATACTAAATTCATGGAAGGACACATTCAGTTCACTTCTGTAGCTGTAGTGTTCAGTTCATTGCTGAGTTCAGAAATCCTACAGCACAGGGGACAAAAGATTTCTTAAACACAGCTTTTTTAGCCAGTGGAACTCTGTATCGCCTCTCAGAGTTTAGAAGCTCAAACTGTGAGTTCAGAGTGAATCTATTCTGTGCTCAAATTAATAAAAGTAGATACTTCTTTCAAATCCAAGCACCATCTCGAGGGCCCAAATGAAACCCCTTGTAGGGCCGAATTTCAACTGTCTACCTTGTCCACACTCAAAATGCCATTTATATATTCCACACAAGGAGATCCATAAAACTGTCCAGACACATTCACCATACTTGTCCTGATCCTGTTTGGCAGTACGTATATTTTTCTGTTTCACACAGCCGATATATTCAGTGTATGCTCAAATTAAGAGTAAGATCTTTGCGTCTTTGTGAAGCGCCACTTTCGCTGTGGTATTCAAAGCAGGTTCATATCAAGAATGTGTTAACAACCTTCACACGGCATTCATTTTACAGAGAGCTCGCGAACACAACAGACTCTCTACTTAAAAGCTGAAATATGTTATGGCTGACATCTATCTATAGGCATTCTACAGGCGAATATCATTGCACGCTGCCTTTGTCAACACTCAAGTTTGTCCCTTCAGGGCTGAATCAAAGAATAATTTCTACTTTTGTACAATATTATAAGCTTTGTCTTACGTCACACTGATGTCGAGACGGTTCCAATCCTGTGGTAAGTATTATTTATTTATTTAACAGTTGATTCAATGTGCTCTTTTTAGCTATATACTTGCATGTAATCAATATATGAGTAATGGGGTAGGAGGAAGCATGCATTGTTGACACACTGCTACCTGGAGGATTAAAGACGGCTGTAAAATGCCCTGTGACCTTTGCACTGGCTCTTGGGAGTCATAACGGTGCAGCCACATGAGTAAATGAAGTGTGAGATGATTCCATAGGGTGCTGCAGTCGCACGCTGGGCATAAATCAACATCTGGGGAAAAAGAGGTCTCTGTGGACCTGGTATAAACAATGAGGAAGAGTATGAGTGGAGTGTAGCGGATTTACCCAACCATTTAGTCAATTTGGCCTTGTGTAGTGGCACGGAAACGAAAGGAATTTCATGCTTTCTTCACAGGTATGTGTTGACTTCAGTATATTATGTCCTATCTGGAGTGGGTGGTTTCATAGCAACCAATTATGTTGCCTTTATAATGAGAGGGTTACTGTTTTTATTTATGGGGAATGTGGGGGATTTTGACCTCAGGTTTGTTTTATCAAATAATTGTAAATGAGCAAATGTGTTGTGAGATTAGTGGTATATCGTAGGCAAAGATTCTTCAGTCTTCATCTGTACTCTGTAGTTGACGTGTTGGATGTTTCTATCTTAGTCCAAAGATCGTCCTCAGCGAATAAAGTAATGTTTACAAATTGTTGTTAAGCATCCTCAAATTGCTAAAACCACCACTGCTTAACCCATTAAGAACTGTCCACCTTGAATTAAATACAAAATATTTCAAATGTGCCGCTGAAAGCCTCAATAAGCAATTCTGTATGACTTTTTTTCATGAGTAGATGGATATAGTGAACTCTGCTCATCCACCCCTCACTCCCCTCTCCACTGCCCTGAAGATGCTTTCAGATGCAAAGGGAAAACAAATGTATATATTGTGTGCGACACATATTTACCAGAACAATAAATGAAGAGTTCATTTGCAAAACCAGATAAGTGCCATTGACAAAAATCAATGTATGCTTCTAATTTTCTCTTTGTCTAGGTGTGTTTTTAATGACTAGATCTATTTTAGTGAATCAGAAATATGAAGTCACTTGTTATGGATCAAACTGATTCAACTTCACTTTTTCTGTTGTCCCCTGTAGAGCACAGTAATATATATCTAAAACTGTATTGCAAAAAAATCAATATTATATTTAGCAAAGTAAACATACTTATTTACTAAACTACAACCGTCATGCCCATCTGTGTTTTTAAAAAAAAATTTTTTTACATAATTGTTCCATTTATGTTTGACATTTATATTGTTGAATTTTTATATCCCACACCCCTTGGGTGTAGGGAAGGGAATCTTTTCACATGACACAAGTCACACCCAAAGCGCACATGAAAGGGAGGGGTGTTCATTCACTGCATGCTGATGGTGGTAAGCTACATCTGTAGGGGTAGACTCCTACATTCCTCTAGGGGTAGACTCCTACATTCCTCTAGGGGTAGACTCCTACATTCCTCTAGGGGTAGACTCCTACATTCCTCTAGGGGTAGACTCCTACATTCCTCTAGGGGTAGACTCCTACATTCCTGGGGTAGACTGACTGAAGTGAGGCTGCTCACATCTGTGCCAACGGTCCCTCTGACCACCACCAACCACTCACACATAGGCATTGGGTTAAGTGTCTTGCCCAAGGACACAACGGCAGTCTGTACCTGCAGGAGTCGGGATTCGAACCCCCGACCTTCTGATCATGAGACGACCCACTCTACAACCTGCGCCCGTGGTGATGAAAAATGTGGTCCCTCCTTATCATGACAGTTAGACATAGACTTAGGCAAATAGGCAGACTTAATTGATCCACAAGGGAAATTGCATTGTCACAGTAGCTCAAATAGAAACTTAAAATAAACAATACCAACAAAATAAATAAAATGTGAATAAAGAATCAGAATAATCTGCATATACATATCTGGGAACATGTGCACATTTACAGGTATAAAATATAACATAACATACTAAATGCTAAAAAATAGAATGATAGATCGTGAATTTTCAATATACAATACATAAAAAGACAAAGCAGATAAACATGAAGTCAGGAGCTACTGTGACCTGCTGTCACTCTCTCAGGCGCCAGGACAAGATTCATTTACAAAAGTTCTATCTTTTGTAAACGTCTTTCATAATGCTTTATAATGTGTTTCCGCACTAACTGTCGCTGCTTCTTGCGTAGCTCCAAGGTGTATTGAGAGGTGGGGTGGGAGGCCGTCTCTGCTAATGTGGGACAAAGTTAGCTGCAGTTTGGAAGGTGGCGCCTTTAGCAATGTAATCTTTAAATTCTTATTGTGGTTTTCAGGCTGCCAAATAAAATGTTCATGTTGATTTCAATGTCTAAAAACATAACTTGGCTACAACCTTTGTTTGAGACGCTGCCCTGTGCAACGTCATAATACGCATTTTGACAAACTACTATTGAAACAAACTATTTTCAAACCGAAAATAGATCAGAAAAGGATCAGTCCCTCTCTTCTGAAGTTCCCTGCCACATTGTCCCCTCTTGTTTGCCTGGCGTCTGTGTTACTCAGTGCCGTCTGTGTTCTGTGATCAGTCTGTCAGCGCGCCGCAGCCTTTGTTCACTGTGCACAAGTCGCCGGGCTCATTCTCAATGAAACTTTACCCGCCGCTAAAGCACTCCCGAGTCCCACTCAAGTGTCTACAGCAGTTACACTTCTCAACATGATTACTGAGAAGGGAGTCCTCGCAAACGTCTTCAGCTATTCAACAAAATCTAACTCTCCTGCTTAGAAATATGACAGTTTGGAGCCCTGAACTGTAATGCATATTATTAGAGTGAGTTCCTTAAGGTGAGACACTGGAGGTGAATAAGGGAAAAAATACATTGGTATTGTATTGTATATTACTGACATAAGTAGAAAAATGTATGTAAGTTTTTCATCATTTTGTTTTTTATACAAACTAACTTCTTCCTATACTCCTTTACTAACGTGTACTGAACATTTCCGCTGTTCATGGCTCATTCTGTATGCAAAAATAAAGCATTTTATTCGTTAAAATGGCCAAATCTTTTCAGTGACAACATCTAAATAACGGATAGAGGCAGATTTATATGTATGGTTTTATGTTCAGACGGTGTTTTGGAAATTTTGTTTGTTTATTTAATAAGCTAATTATTAGTGAATAAATCTGTAAAAATCTGAAATTTGCCTTATTTTTTTGATTAAATATCGAAAAATCCCTCTGAACAAACCTTCTAAATATCATTTACATCCAAGACCGGAAAGTTTGGAGTCTGTAGGAGCTACTGAAGTGGAGAAGTCGCCACAATGTGAGAAAGGTGGATTTTGAGAAAATGGTCATTGAAATACTAATTTCCAATATAGTTCTATGAGAAAGTGCATTAATTACACTCCTTATTGTAAGATTAGGACATTTTTTTGTTTTTGTCATTTGTTTCCAGGAGAAATTTTATACAGTATATGAAGAGAGAAGACTGGCCCAAAACCTGAAAATGAAAAAAAAAAGAGTGTCTCTCTTTAAGTTCAATATTTGCTGAGATTTCTTGAAGAGGCCTTTCCACGCCCAGAGCCAGCTATCAAATTCTAGAGCATGAGCCCAACCCACCGAAGCAGACGCAAGACATAATTCATAAATATGGGTCCAGATGCAACAGGCCGTTTAGATATTAACCAATATTGATTTGATGTGGTTGCGGATATTAAGGAGCACAGATTAAATTGCTCTTATGGATCTTTGGGCGGTTGCAATGTTGGAAAACAATGCAGGTAAATAAGTCAAAGAAAAAGCCAAGGGGTGCAATATAAGATGCTGGTGTTCAATTCTGCATACAGTTGGAAAAATGCCCCTCTATTTTCAGACTAATAATAATAATCAGTTTTATATAGCGCTTTTTAATACAACTTGAACATACAAAAACAACATACACAATCCAACAAAACAGAAGAGGGCTGTTGTCATTGGCTGCGAGCTGAAATAAGTGAGTTTTGAGCAGTGTTTTTAAGGTAATGAATGAGTCAGAGTTTCTGATATTGAGAGGAAGTCAGTTCCAGAGAGTAGCCACAGTGACAGAGGCTCTGTGGATCACAATAGCTGCTTAACCTGGACTCAAAGGGGCATTTATTGATGTTTAATTGTTTAAAATGTATTTGTCTAAGCATTTAAACTATTTCTAGTGAACATATGAAGCAATGGAAGATCAGAGACCTGTGCTGAGGCCCTGCCCCATATCTGACAAGGATAAACACACACCTACATTTGAACTCGGAGCAGTCTCAAAACTGCTGAATGCTCAAACCGTCAGGACCATATATCTCACCGTGGGGCGCTAAAATTATCCGGTTCTTCTGTCAAAATGGCGTTACTTTACCTGTCAAAAAATCTTTCTTGGTATCTATGCTATGATAATAGGTCTCTTACATTTGAAATTCTGCAAACGAGATCTTCTTACTGTGAGACAGAAGCGTTAACCACTCAGCTACTGTGCCGCCAATGGTGATCTTGCACATTAAATTACATTACACTTCAACATGCTCTTCCTCAAGTGGTAGATATGACACCGTTGATAAATTTGGTCAATGTCAATGTGTATCCTATTCTCTCCGTGTCCAGATTGATCGAGGGTAGGTTTCTGGACTCTCAACTCCTAATCCGAGCTGATCCGGTTGGTAACAAAAGCCATAGTAGCTGTGGGGCTATCATCCCTTCAGGCCTGGCCTCCTGCATTGGACTGTATTACCGCTGCATGACAGAAAGCAGATAAATCATGAGGATGTTATCAGGTGAAGACGCCCGATCGCTCTATAGCCCTCCATTTTTGGCTCTTGGCTCATGGTTTTTGCTCTGATGCCCCGGGCTGATAACTCTAAAAGCCTTGGTGCACAGGGGCCAAGACAGCTATCAAATCCGGCAACGCTACACTGAACCGCGGCTACATTTGTCTGATAATGATGGTCAGACTTCCAACTTTTGACTTCAGTTGGTCGGGAGCTAAGTGCGAGGGGGGGGGAAGCTTGTCAGGGCGTCCTAACAAGCACACTGCTGATTCAACAATCAAAATAGCATCCATTTGCGGCTGCGGCGGAGGTGCTAGCCATCTGTTGACTTCCGTTTTATTGTTATGTGCAATGATTCTGTGATTTGAAGGCGACTGAAAAGAGGGGGAAAAAAACGTGTAATTTGCAGATTTTTGGAGCGGGAGGATATGATAGTCTGAAGCATGACGCGCTGGCTGCAGACTGGACCATTAGAAGGACGCTCGGTCCATCTGTGTGTCCATCTGGGCTCAGAGAGAGAGGAGAGAGAACTAATGAGGACATATAAGACTGAACACATGAACTGTCAAAACAGGCAGAGTTTAGTTAAAGATATGCCAAATATGTGTGGTAGGATTTTGAACATTTCAGAGCGTTCCAGAAATTGCGACTTCGACTGCAGTAGACAGCTGTAACTCAGTTGGCAGCTGTGAGCACTCATATGTTTACCCACTAATCCAAGGCTCGGTGGTTCAAGCCCAAATTCAGCCATTGCATACTGTTAAGGGAGACACAGCAGGCAAATTAGTTTTTCAGGTTTTGGGTGCATTTGCTCTCCTAAGACATAAATGTTCACCTGGAAACAAAGTTCTCAGTCATACAGGAGTTGTCCATCGTAGGCAAAGATTCTTCAGTCTTCATCTGTACTCTGTAGTTGAAGTGTAGGATTTATAACAGGGGTATAAAAGGGGTGTCCAACCTTTTTCTTCGAGAGCCGCATATTGAAGTGTATACAACATGGAGGGCCATAGATCAGTGGCCAGTGCAGTCAAACATTCAACTGGGTTGATTTAAGATCATTCTATTAGGGTTTAAACCTTTCCCCACACATGCAAGCTTTGTCTCACAATAAAATGTTTGAGGTTTTAATTGCGTAGAATTGTTAAACTAGCAGAAAAAGATATGTGACCATCCAACAATAAGCTTGAGGGCCACCAAAAATCTATCTGAGGGCCATATTTGGCCCGTGGGCCGCACTATGGGCACCCCTGATTTCTAAGTCTCACTGGTGTCCAAGTTTGGTCAGTGCCGACGAAGCTCTTTGGAATCCAAAGAGCTTCGTCAGCACTGAGCGATGAAGAACAAACGTCCTGCACTTCAACAGAGTACAGATGAAGACTGAAGAATCTTTGCCTGCACTGATTCCATGTTTCTCCTTGTAAATTCAAAGGCCATTTTCTCAAATTGCATCTCTTCTTTAGGAGCACCAGCAGACATCAAATTGTCTTATATTTTACTATTTATTTTAAGACATTTTTGGATCTTTATTGAGCTTTGAATCCTAAAAAAGGGCAAAACTAACTAAAACTAATTCATTTAAATATCAAAAATCCCTTCTTAAAAATCCCGTCTTAAATATATATATATATATAATATAAAAATAATCAACAAAATAAAACTTATTTTGTTATGAAAACTTTAAATTAAATACAGTTATATAATAGATTTATTTCTGATATGTCATTGATCTTCAGGGCAACTGTGCTACAATAATCAGTGGAGATGATAAAAGAAGACCACAGTGAGTTACATTTTGTGTTCAGAACAGAATCCAACCTTAGACCTCAACAATACCCAGCTATTAGTCCAAATGTGTGGTCGCTGTCCGGCGTGTCCTTACTCCATTCGTGTGTATTAAATATCATTATTGATTGTAGCGCTGAAGAGAAGCCGCCATGTTGGTGAGGTATGACCTTCTTCATGGTGCTGTATGATGATCAGATCGATCCTAACTACACATTATACCCACGGAGCAGCGTTTACACTGCTCCGCGGCCATCGATTCTGTACCATTTCAAAGCACAGAATTGAGAAATCAAGTTGTGTGGCTGATTTTTATCTGCAAGACATTACTGTGATCAATAAAAGCTGGTATAGTATTATTATATTTCATGTTTGACCGGAAAATTGTGTTTCAGGAAAAAAAAACAACGCTGCTAGAGTTGTCATCTTATTCGCGGTGATACCTGGGAAAGGTCACAGCGACAGCCTCATATTTTCCCTGAATGCGTTTCACACAGAGCGGCGCTGGAGGATGCGGCGTAATGAAATTTTATCCGCGTCCAAGGGCAGCGTGTGATGACGCGCAAACAGGGCCAACAATACAAGCAATTAACAAGGAAGACAGAGCATTCACTGGGTTGGCGTTTTAGTGGGATTGTGTTTAAAATGTGACGGAAAGCAACACGTAAAGGCAGCAGAGCAAAGTTATCCTGATGTGAAGATGTGCGTGGAGAGTGATTCATAGCACGACTCGGAGCCATAGTTTCTTTTTAGATAGAGGGCCCAGTTGGCCGTGTAAAAAATGGCTATTGCATGCGACGTTGCCAGAAAATTGTATTGTAGTATTTATCTTGTAGAATACAATCCAAACTATGAAAAGATTGCGTCCAATGTAGAATTCAGGACAAGGAAGGAGCAGTGTATTGTTTTAAGTAAAAGAAAAGGAACAACTAACGATCTCAGGCTATTATGAAAATGAATGAATAAAATTGAATTATATCTATCATTTTGAGAAGAACAATCATTTCTAAATGTTTCTCACAGTTAGTCACTTGCCGTACCATTTGAATTTGAATGAAAGCTGATCTTTCAAGCACTATCTGTACTTTGCATAACCATGAGTCACATTAGGAACGTGTTTAAATGGTATTTGGTTGTTATCGTGAGAAATTTCTAAGTTGTAAGACATTTGATGATTTTGTCCTTGCTTGTGACTGCCTTCATTTAACTATGCCCATTTTGTCAACTCTCAAGCATAGAGGAAACTTTAAACTGGGGATATTATGCTTATTGCAGGTATTTATCTTGATCATTATCTTACACTTTGTTGCAAGTAAACTCACCCTATGTGAGTGGTTCAAAATACAGGGTGTCAGTCTGTATTTGCCCCTTCAGTCGGTGACTCCTCCCTGGGCTGGCCGGCTCACTACCTGCTGTTCTGCCCTGCCACGCTGTCTCCACCGCCTCACGCTCTCACTTTATATTTTTCATTGTAAATCCTTACTAAAAGGCGTTAAACCGCCCCTTTGGTGTGATTTTGGTTATTCTCCTGTCAATTCCCTGAGCCAGTCTTGACAGAATCCCGGGTGGCCGTCACACAATCCACCGGTCTGGAAAGGTTTGATTGAGGAACTGACGAACATGTAGTCCCCAATGTCCCCAATATCAATGTGTTTACAAACTATGACAAACATTGATTACAATAAAACAAATCGGGTTTAAACTGCCTTTGTAATACATTTTTAAATTGTAAAGAGACTTTATGAAAAAGTCAGTTTTGCATAATACCCTTCTTTACTACATTTCTAACATATATGAGACAATTTTATTTTCAGGGACCAACAGTAGCACTAACATAACTTGCTAGTACACAATTGATTGAAAAAAAATGCTTACTAATTCTCACCAACGTCTACTTTTAGTCTTTTACAATCTAAGAAAGACAGAAACAACATTCATTTCAGTATTAGTATGTGAGGAAACGTGTACAAGGCCTTTAAAACCATAAAATCAGCCTCCAGTTTGGTTCGTTTGACGGGGGCACTACTTAAATGTCTTCTGTGGTTATCGTACTCATCATGAACACCTGAATATTATCAAACGTCCCTTATCAGACCAAAATCCTGTCCAAATACAGTAAGTCAAGCATATTGTACTTCCTTGAGAGATGAGACTGTGTAACATTGCTGACCTTGTTATTGGTGAGAGTGCGCGGTCTATTCTCCGCTATGGAACCACACTGGGCCCTGGGGAAATTATTATTATAGGAAATGATTTTAGCGATTCGCCTGTGTTTTTCATTTCCCTCTTTCTCCTCCGTTTCCTCCTCTCTTTTGTGTTCCTTATTAAGCTCTTACTCATTCGGCCCCGGCTCTAATTTGCATAGATGTGACTAAAGAAACGTAGCCGGCCGCAATTGAGTGTATTTTACTTCAAAGTGAAACTCAAACAAAAGTAAAGCGGTGCTCTGGAGATTTCCGCTCCCCGCAGTCTGAGGTATTTATAGATGTTGTAGTCAATTAGAGGACACAGACAGAAAACGCAACGTGCTAAAGGTTTGGAAGTCAACTATTTGAGCTGAAAGGTGAGTTAGACACCGTACTCAAAAATGTTAAGCTTTTAAGAGGCGGAACTGGTCGGATACACGTGGATTGTTCGAGGTTAAAGTTGACTTGAATGACAAATGCTACAACAGAGTAAAAAAGTCCCATTGCGGATCTCAATAGGACTTTCCTGGTTAAATAATGCTCACATTCCTCTATGGGCACAGTAAAGCACCGGTATATCTCAATCTTAGTGCTATGGCGTGTGCTCCCAAGGGTTGATGAGAAATTGCTGTTTGCTTATGGAGTGCATGTCAACGGAGACGGCACCTGACAGCTAGTCCCCCCTCGCCGTTCTTCAGAGAAATCATTTAACCGCAGACGTCTCCCAGCGCATCTCTAATTCATTTTATTTAATTTACATGGCATGCCACTGACGCTTCTCCTCATATATACATGCTGTCCTATTTTAAACAATATCGTCGCGAGATTCAAAAAGGAAAGGAAAGCAGAAAAAAAAACGATCATGCTTTGACGATACTTGGTTTGCAATGCCTGAATTATACTTTTTTGATAACTTTACTAAATTGTTGTCATCTAGAACCATAAAACAGAACAATACTGGTCATGAATTCCTTAAAAGACTATTTCTTTTCATTTTGTTATCATTTATTTGAGCTGAATCAACCAAGTAACTTTCTTTAGTGCTGTCTCAGGACCCACCTGGCGTCAAAACTTGCTGTCTAAAGGAAAATATGTTTTTAGTTCCTTTTTTTTGTTGGTACCACTTGTGGCCACACACTACAGGATTTTTAGCCAGATTTCTGAGTATGAGGAGGCGTGGCTCAGTAAAACTTCCTCTCATGGCATGATCTGTGGTGGGACTCCTCATGTGTGTGTATGTGCGTCCTCACGGCTGTCTTTAAGTGTGTGTGGTCTGCGCACAGATTTTTAGTCTCAAAAGATTTAAAATCCTGTCGTGTGTGGGCAGCTTTGGTATATTATTAGACATCACACAGGTATTGTTTAACGCTAAGCCCTAAGAGTAATAGCGTATGTGAGGCATCTGCAACCCATGGCTCGCTCCGCCTGTCTGGCTCTTTGGCTGTGTGGTAAAGTCCTGGGTTTGTCTCGATTTGAACATGCTTTAGTCCAGGTCTAATCTGTCATCAGAAATACGAAAAAATGAGTAGGTTAGTAAAAGTATCTGCCAATAGAACAAGTTAAGTGCAGCATTGTGCACTTAAAATGAGAAAAAAAAGTAAATTTTGATTTATTTGCTAATTGTAAGGGCAAATTTCTTAATTTAAGTGCACAAATGCTTGTTCCATTGGATAATTTTACTGAACTGCTCAAATCAAGGGCAATATACTTCATTCCGAGGAGATTTTACGAATTTATGATCACATTTTCCAGTATTTATAACTGATTTAATGTGTATTCAGTCCTCAATTGCATGATAAACAAATTTACAATCTATAGCAATTCTTTCTTAATTGTAAAAGATGCAGACCCCTGGAGTTGTAAGATGTAGCTCACATTTTGCCGCGTAGGGTTATACTCGTGGATTAAAGTACCATCTGATGCATAATCTGTGAAATTAGTATCAAAGTATTGTTGAGGTTGGAGTACTTCAAAAAGTCACATTCTGCGCTCTCCTTTAGTGACCAAATACAGAATATCAGTTTAGAGGTTTAGTTAAAGGAGTATTTACGCCTGAATTAGGAGATTTTAGGAGACCAGTACTGTAGGTTCTTTTGATCTTGTGCATTTTTGTCTTTCTTAAAAAAACAAACAAAACCACAATAGCATAATAAATCTAGTAAATATTCATAAACTAATTATTTATTCCTCTTCGTCTCCTGAATTTTTCCACACCCTTCCAGTTCCCGCGATTGTGTTTGACTGTTGCCACGCTGCAGATTTGGCCACATCTCAAATCTCTCAGATTATCCTTCCCATTAATCTGCCTTTTGTTTGCGGTTTCTGCTGCTTTGTGTGCTGTGCCCTCCCATTTGTGCGCAGCGGCACACACTGCCCTAGTCTCTGTGGATGGACCCGGGAGCCACATCCCAATTCATATTTCCCTTTAGCGCCGAAACACCTTGCACCTGCTCGCGTCCCTGGAGCTTTACAGACGTATGAGTATATACAGTAAGAGCTGGAAATAAAATCTTCATTTGTCAATTCACTGCACTTAGTCATAGTAAGGGAAGGCACTGCAGGCAACACTCTTCTTCAACTTCAATGACCATTTTCTCCACATGCATTTTTCTCACTTTGTGGCAACAGCATCTCCACTTTAGTCGCTCCTACAGTCACAAAACTCTCCAATCTTGGATTTAATCACATTTTGAAGGTTTGTCCTGAGGGATTTTTTCAAGATTTTATTCCTATCCTGATTTATTGAGTTTTGAAATTCCAAAAAAACAAGCCAGAGTTTGAATTTTTCCTGATTCATTCACTAATAACATTACAATTTAAACAACTAAACAAGGTATTAAAATTACCTCTGAACAAATATGTGTCACTAATTATCACCTAAATAAAACCACACATTTAAATCTGGCTCTTATTATTTAGATTTGTGCGTTTTGGCAATGCTGCACGATATTGACAAAACTTCCAGACACATATAATATCTTTTTCAGCAAATTGTGTCAAAAGAAGACTCCAAAAACACAAAACAAGGCCAAAAAATGTACTAAATTACATAAGTTATAACTAAAACTGAACTTCTGCACATTTATAATTTCCATTCATGTTTGGTTTTAGAGAGAGTTGACAAAAAAAGTAAAAATCGCAGTCAGATGGAAGTGAATTTGTGATTTTTTTTGTGGCTTCTTGCGATACGGATATTACATCACCTAATATTGTGACACGATATTTTTCGCGATATATCATGCAGCCCTAATTTTTACTACGTTGGTATGAAAAAAGAAAATGATTGAAAACTTGGTTGAATACATTTTTCCCTCATTTTCATGTCCACAATACACATCTATAGTTTTCAAATTGATGCCACTCACTGTATTCTTTCCCCCTATTCACCTGCAGTGTCTCACCTTAAACACACACCATACCAGATCGGGCCAGACTTCTTTGTGGGGTATATTTTTATGCCCTCGCTTGGACTCCTTGCGCCAAACTGCTGTCGGCACGTGTGGGAAGTACAAACCGCAAAATCCTGTACTCTCCCTAGACCCAATCAGCACTGGCCTGTCTCCTTTTCACCGTGGAAGAGGCCTCATGGCGGCATCAGCGATGGGCATTAGATATCTCCTGCAGAACGGCGTCGCATAATCCAGTTTGTGGCCACTGGAAGAAAAAAGAATAAAAAATGTTAATTCAACTGCGGGCCCCGAATAATCCCCAGAAATAACAGGCTTAAAAGCTAAAGCCCTCAATAATTTTTTTATCTGGGATCTTCCATATAGGGACATCACAATGGCATCAAAGCCGGGGCATGGAGATCCAGGGCTAACAGATGATCGGACAGAACAGTGGCATCGCAGCTTATTTCGGACCAAAGTGGGCTCTAGGGAGAAGCAGATAGATTCTAGCACAAAGGCAAACTGGACCGGGGGATATTCAAGCCTGCTGTGTCACTCAAGCTATTGTCTGGTTAGGATTATGGCTAATGCAGTATGGAGCAACAAAGTACTTTCGGTGAAATAGTATTCAGCCCAACGCCATCTCAATGCAGCGATCCAGTTGAAATCTAGTTTATTTTTAGTCTGCGAACTTCTGAAGTGAACGTGCATCAGCGATTTGACCATATTTTCTTAATGGGTTCAGGTGAAGAGAGAAAATATTTAGATTCAGAGAGGTACATTTTTTAACTTTCACTGTAGATTACTGACCTAAATGTAAAGGGGAAAAAGGTATTCCAAGCTTTCTATAATGTAAGGGGAGGCATGGATTTTTCGTGCAATTTTCAATTTTGACATTTTTGTTTAGTTTGGCCATTATAATTTGAATGTCAAAAATAGGGTTGTGCTCAATATACCGTTATCGTTATAATGCAGGATTTGACAATACCTGTATCGTATCGAGGCACCTGTATTGTGATACGCAAATAATAAAAGAAAATGTATTTAACATGCGTGTTTGACCCCATGGTTAATTCAGAACGACCGTAATAGCAGATTAAACTGGCTGAGCATATTCAGCATAATAAAAACTTCTATTTAGTGCACCCATCAGATCATTTTGCATATTATGTTTCTTTGGAATATGTATTGTGTTATGGACACTGTAGGATACACTTGTATTGGGATGCATACAGTATTGCAGACCCTGTATCAGGATGGACGATCTGATATCACCAAGTAATTAAATAATGTCAAAGTTGTTTGCCCAGGACCAATGTTACAACCTGCC